>JAKCPI010007554.1:0-15656 GCA_023213315.1 Euborellia annulipes
TAAATCACGGAAGGTGCGTGGAGCGTGGTTTTCGCTTATAAACACAACAAACTAACTAACAACTTATGACTCATTTTAAGATGTTATCAACCTTAGAAACAAATTAAATCAAATCGTCAGTCCGGGATAGGGGTCTATGGCCGGTTTAAATGTCATATCCGGGGGCGATTTCATGTAGATGCTGCTTTTTGGGGCTAAACCTCTTTAAAACGCGCCCGGTGTTTATAAAATAATTTATCTAGCGCGAGGGCAGAGGGATGTCCTCGTATCAAACAAGAGACCAAATTACTACTAATCTCAGCTAACCGAGGAGAGGCAAAGAAGCTAGCTGAGCCTTTTTTAGATTCAAACGTGTCATGTTCAGGGGCATATTTTGCAAGGAAATCATGATTGTTAGAGGGTGTCTCCGTCAACACATCTGACACTGAAGACAATTCATATTGGACATTAATAGAAGGCGGCTCCTCATACTGAGGTGACACTAAAGACTTTGTTGGGTAACAACCAGGTGGAACCAGAACAATGATAGGTTGCCGGATAAAATTTTCAAAGGCCAGGTTCCGGTTGGAATATGCAGAAAAGAGAACTTCGACAGTGGATCTCTGGCATATGGAACTAGCTGGCGGGATTACGAGTGGCGGCGTGGTACTCGAACTTTTGGGCTGCTGCTCGCATTCATGGACTTGGTGGTCCTGGACTGCAGGGGCAGGACTGTTCGTGAAGGGAGGTATTTGTTCGAGCACTGGCTTCGTTATTTCGAAAAGAGGAGGTGTCACGGTCTCTATGTGACTTTTCGTGATGGTTTGGGAAAGGACAGACGACGCGTCCTTTTCTGAGTCGCATGTTGGGACGGCCTCAATACACTCTCTCGTGCACTGGACTTCAGGCACAGGACTCACGGCAACCTCAGAGGTTTCGAGGACAGCTACTGTTTGAACATGGTTTTGAATGATAGCATTTTCAACAAGACTGACTGGGGCTATTGGGGGTTTAAGAACAATTTTGTCGACTTTTATCGTCTCTGTGGATACGGGGTTAAGATCTTCTTCAGCGACAGGTACTTGACTATCAATGACGTCCAAAGGGACAACTTCAACTGACGGGGTTGGACTCGTTTCGGGCTTGGACCTGGCTACAGGACTCAATACTCTCCCTGTTCCCTCAGCCCGTTTTGTAACAGGGACCTGGGGTTTTCCGAATCCGGATCGCAGTCCTCTGGTGGATCCTCACATTCAATACAATCCGTACGTCTATGTGCAGGACCGGACATGTATTTGGATTGGACACGTGAGAAATTTTGTTTCGGGGCCGGGGGTAGAGACACAGGGGCTTGTTGCCGCACAGGCTGGTCCCTTACCGGTGGGCTATTATTGGATCTATTTTGGGCATTTGCCACCGGGGCAGAAGGTCGCTCGGGGCGCCACTGGTTGGAGGACTGCTTGGGTTCACTGGGATTTTGCCAATTTCTATTAGACTCTCTAGCAGACGGAATCTGTGCAAGATCGTCTAAAGCTTGTTTAATAAGGTCCAGCTTGAGTGGAACGGAAATGAGAGACCTACGCACATAGGGTGGTAACCTTTCAACCAGTAATCTTAATAATACTTCGTCGGGGATTGGGGAATCCAACATCTTGGCCCAATAATAACGTCGGTTTAATAACAGAGACAAAGATTTATCCTGCGATGGAAAATCAGACATCAGTTCATCCCTATAGAATCGAGTCTGGACCGATGAACCCCAATATTTAGCTAAAAAGGCATCGAAAACATCTTGAGGGATGGGACTACGGTGTTCATTTACCCATTGAGCGGCCGGACCTTCGACCCTCCAGAGTAAGATCTCCACTTCCATTTCTGGTGGAAGATGATGTTGAGCACAAAGGTCTCTGATACGTCGAACAAACTCCACTGGATGGGGACGGGTTAAATCTAACTCCTTACAAAATTTTGGAATGCCTTGAGCAAACACTTGGAGATCCGATACACTTCTAACTTGAAGCGGAGTCATTGACACCGGGGTAGGCCGACACTGATGGAGTGCCGCCTCAATTTGTTTTTGGAGGAACCCTGGGGTTTCTAAATAGTTTTTCACAATCTTTTCGGGGTTAAAAGATGGTTGGGGTGCTCTAGGAACTGACTGAAGACTTTCAATCGTTTGAGTGTGACTTGCTACAGATTCACTAAGCGACTGATATTTTAAATCTATATCTCGCTGAAGCTGTTGAGTGGTCACTTGGCATTGATTTATTGCCGTATTATGGTGAGCCACTTGCTGTGCTATCTGCTCCTGCCTGAATCCTAACTCACCAATAGCGGTTTGGGCTGTTCTAATATCGGTCGCAAGGGCTGTGAATTTAGTATCCTGACAGTCAAATCGCTCATTCAATTGCGCTTGGTTTCTTTCCATCCGAGCTAAGAGTTGGTTAAATAATTGAGCTACATCAGAGGGCGGGGATGGAGTCTCTACATGCCCAGTTACCGTTGAGTGCTCAGGCCTCTGGTCAAGAGCACCGACGAACTCTGGCACCGGCTCGGGATGAGCGAGCGGTACGGCCCTAGCGGTATCCATTTCTGAATTAATCGATTCGCCTTCACTATCAACAGAATGCCCTGGCGACTGTTCCCTAACTCGAGCTCGCAAATTATATTGATGGCCTTCGTTCATTTCAATTTATGCAAATAAAAATTTAAACTTAAAAACTAGGTAGGTGTGGTAGAAAATCAACAGAGAAGCGTGTTGGCAAAGCTATCGGGTCTCGGGCTGAGTCCTTGAAAAGGTGGCGTGAATTAAATAAAAATAAAAAAAATTGATGTTTCTTTTTTTTTTTTTTTTTTTTTTTATCAACTTAATTAAATTCAAAATTAATTAAGGGCTGGTTAAGCATTCACTTATCCCAGCACCTCCACCATATAACGTGTAAACGGTTTGGTCCAGGAAATAAAGAACACGTTTTTAGTGAAACATCAATTTATTTTTAAGAACCTTCATTTATTTTTATTATTACATTGATTAATTAGGTAAGGAAGATAAGAAGTGTAACTCAGTTTTTCATTTAATAATTACTTTTAGTTGATACAATTTAATGATTAGTAGTTATGATTAGTGTAATTGCAACGTATTGTAATTACACAGAAGGAGAATCGTCAAGCTGCTTCGCTACCTTGACAACTCTAGTGGGGGGTTCGAGTACTACTACGCTAGGTGAGACTCCAATAGCAATGCCAAGGATACTCTTAATAATGACTCAAATTGATAATTTGTTGATTAAAAGTAATAGCGTTACTAAAAGCCAATAAAAAATGATTTAAAAGAATGCTTGTTAATAGAAAAGGGTCTGTGGGAGTTGGGACGTAGTCACTTAGCTCTGATTGTGATGAGGCAGGAACGAGAAGACGGTCTGGTGTGGCAGGACGGCACCAGGTAGCGCCTCAGGATAGGAGCGGTGGAGACAGGTTACAGGAGCTGGGTAGGCAACCCGGAGAGGCAGGCAGGAACGGACGTCAGGTGATGGAGCCAGCAGGAAGAGAGGCCAAGGATCACGGCCGACTCGCCTTGTGTCACCCGTTGACAGCGAAGGCCCAATAGGATGGGTGAATCAGGCAGGCGGATGGAAAAAGGTATGCGAGGTGGCCGGCTTAGGAGGCCCAGGCCCTGGAGAGTTGAGGATACCGGGCGGGCTCGACCTATGTCGCCAGTTGACTGCGAGAGCCCGGCTTAGGATTCGGTGTTAGTAGTAGGATGCAGGAAGGACAAGACCGGTCTCGGCTTGTGTCGCCGGGTTGACTGCGAGGGGTCTTGTTGGGAGTTGGATAAGGACCGGGAGAAATAATTTCAACCACGGTTTCAGCCTTTATTTATTGCTAATAATAAACAATTTGCGGTGAGTCGCCCGGACGTGACTGGAACTCAGGAGCGGATAATAATACTTCTTCTTGCTTGATGAATTCGATTTGTATACAGGAGCATAAAAATAAACTTCTTCTTTCTTGATTGAGTTGATTGCAGATTGAGAAAATTTCGAGCAGAGTCTTGTTGTCGGAAGGAGAGTCCAGGCGGGACTGACTTCGGCTTGCGCGGCGGCTATATTTATAGCTGCGAGGCCCGGAGTGGACAGTCTGCGCACAGAGCAGCGCCTCTGGCGGTCGCTGGCTCAGTGACTCGCAACGGAATTCTACACAATTTTGAGTGTGTGAAAGCAACTTTAAGCGTTAATAACAGCGTAGCCGTTTGCGGGATTAGGATGAGACAAAGTGCATCAGAAAGAGCAGAAAATGTACTTACAGGGGCCGCGTGGTCCAGGAGATGGCACACAGAGATCCTTTTCTAATTTAATGAAAACAGGTGAAAATCACATCACTTGAGGCGCTTGCAAACTTCACTCGCTTGTAGAAAAATAATGCGTCGATAGATTTTCTTGATCGATGGCTCATTACAAGCGGCCAAGCAACGGCAAGAATTGAGAGTTGGTCCAGTTCAGATTAAGTTAGTCTGAGAGGCTAGTTTAGGGCGTTAGCGTGGACCAGACTTTTGGCACGTGATTTCGTATAATGTCAGTGGCGGTGGTTAAATTTCAGGTTTCCGTCGTTTGCGGGAGGTACCACAGAGTGTACATGCAGGATGCCAAGCGGGGGTGGTGACAAAGATGCGAGTTATTGATGGAAAAGTGAGTTCCCATTGAACGTGTGAGAGAGAGAGAGAGGGAGATATTGCGTGTTGGCGCGCTTCGTACCTTTTATATTATGTCGGGCATATCTCGGTTGTTGTAATGGTTACAGAGCTGCGGCAGGTGTCAAATTGTAGCTGGTGAAATACAGAACAAGATTCTCCTGGCCGGTAATGGGTACTTCATCTTGTAATTTGTCCAGGAGGCGTTTAAAAGAGAGCGTCGTTCACATGGGTTCTTTCTCTCATTCATAGCGGCGATACTCTTGGGTACAGAGAGTGTTAGTTAGTCTTGAATTGTAGAGAGAAGTGTAAAGAACAATAGAGGAATTTGTTCCGGTTGAAAATTCCTACCTGGAAAGGTCCAGCAAGCAATCTTTCCAATCCTATTTGAGCAATGAGAGAGAAAGAGAGAGATCGTGCTTTCACGTGCTGGCTGTCTCGTCTTTTATATCTTCTAGATGGAGCTTAATTTTTGTAGTAGGGTTTTGACAGTGGTATTGAATTAAAGGGTACAATTGGCAGAGTAGGATGACACTTCGTTCAGATTTTTATCTCTTCGGAGTAATTAGAGAGAAGTGAATAATGTATTCTCCTATTGATGCTGTACAAACGACTCGGCCAATCACAGCGCAGTATGGGCCGCCTATAAAAGCGGGGTTCGGACAATGGCCACCAGAAGGCGCTTGAAGTCTGAAGTGAGCAGATCGACGAAGACAAGTTTGGCGGGGATTGAGAGCTTCGTTGCGGCCAAAATTATGATAGATTTTACGGGCACTTGACTTAATGGAAAATAATAGAGAATACTAGAGAGAGGGATGGGGGGGGGGGTTACGTCATGACAGGCAGCTAAACAGAGCACAGAGGGCGGGCTAACCTATTGTGAAGCTATAAATATGTTGAGAGGGCCCGGAATGCGAGTCAGTCTGACTCAAACAGCGGTGGCAGGTGTTTGTATAAAAAAAATATATGAGTAATTATAAGAGATAACTTGGCATTCCCATGATTTTAAATATATGAGTTTCAGATGAAGATAAATAATTACATAGAGAGAAATGACTTAATTAGATACGAATAAAATTAAATAAGTAATTAAGATAAAAAAAAAAAAATAAATAACTAAATAACCGGACATAAAGGATTTAGATCCTTACAAAATCTGTAGATGACAGGAGAACAAACAAAATTCTTTTTGAGAAATGTCAATCTTTGAGATAATTAAATCTCAAGACAAATTATACAACAACCCAAGATAAAACACAAAATTACAAACAAGTTGCAAAACTTTCCCTTGGCTTCTTCTTTTAAGAAGACTTAATACATTAAAGATTAAAGATTTTGTTGATAGTCAAACCGTTCTAGAATCATACTCGTAAAGCGAAACACTCGTTATGCGAAACAATTTATAGCTGAGATGTTATATTAATAAGAGGGTAAAAAATGAGAGATGCAGCTAAGGTTATTTCTTTATTCGATTAATTCACACAGCTGACGTTTCGGTTCCGTGTTTGAACCATCCTCAGAGCTGGCGAGTCATTATGAAAGTGTCACGCTCCATTTAGGCAACTTCCCGTTGGAATTTTGAAATGAAATTTTATATGCATAAAGAGGACCTTCTAGGGATTACAGGAAAATTATTTTCATTCCGAAATTCCCATAACTTTTTGAGTTATTATTTCTTAAAGTTACGATTTCTCCCATAGGAAATGTATAGAGAAATATTTATGTATTCTTTTCATTTGTGTATTCCATGAATGTAAAATCCTCACGCAGGCACTGAATTGGAATGGAATAATAATCATTTTCTTTTCATGAAGAAGAAAAGGCGAAGGTCCACCGCAGGCGGGCCCGAGCCAGCTGGAGGGGGTCCAGGGGAGCGAAGCCCCCGGGGTGTTCAATTTTTCATTAATTATTAAATTATTATAATAGGGCGGGAGAGTAGCATAAAAAAGCAAAGCTTATAACAAAAGAAAGGGGGACATCATTTTGACTTACCCCTCCCTAAGTTACGTATTATCTGAATTCAATTTCTCTATCTCAACTCTTTATATTGTGAAAATTGAATTCACACACACAAAAAAAAAAGAAAAATCTATCATCATCATCAATAGAAAATGCAAGAAGAGAAAATTGAGTTTTTTTTTTCTTTATTATTAAAAAAAAGAAAAAAAAATCAATATTTAATATAAAAGTACCTGGATGGAAATTTTGGATAAAGAAAGTGCGTAAAGGATCCTCTCCCCCTTTTTTTTATAAATTGTGATTTGAGAGAGAGAGACAGATTTTATATACTAGGCCCGCCTTTTGAGGAACGTGCAACTAGTAAATGAAGATTCGAGATCCTCTTTGTATAGTCTAATTCAGCGGTTCCATAAAAGCATATAAATATATATATATAGGCTAATACTATATCGTCTATTAGACTAGCCAACCATCTATTGCAAGAATACTGAACTAATTTGACAGTTGGTTTTTAAATAAATCATCTAAGCTTATTTTAGAAATTTCTTAATTATTATGTGATTAATAATAACAATAAATTCATTTTTAAATTTAAAAAAAATTAAAGATTATTGGGACAGATTGTTTTTTTGTATTTGCTTGATAACAAAAAAATTAATTACGATAATCTTTTAATAAGTCATTAAAAAACTTATAGCTCGATGTCCCAATAATCTCTTATGAATTTAATTCATTTAAAAAAAAACCGCATTGAAAAATTCCTTATAATAGTCTAGTTTATTTTTTAAGTACGTTTAGACGTCGCTCCTGAACACCCTTAAGGGGTTAAACTAGACTATTACAAGAGATTTTTCAATGCGGTTTTTTTTTTAAATGAATGAAATTCATAAGAGATTATTGGGACATTGAGCTATAATTTTTTTAATGACTTATTAAAAAATTATCGTAATTAAATGTTTTGTTATCAAGCAAATACAAAAAAAAACAATCTGCCCCAATAATCTTTAATTTTTTTATTAAATGCTTTTATTTAACTTACTCTTTCAAGGTCACCAACTTTATGGCTTTGTTAAGGACACTTCCCGATGAGCTAGAGGTGTGAAATTTGATATTTAAGAGTCATTTTTTTGCGGTTAAGTGATGCCAAGCACGGCGAAAGCTCTGGATTGGTGACCCCGGGCAATCAGCGTGTGGAACGCCCCCCGGTAGCCACCGATACTATGTATTTTCAATATATAAATAAATTTATCACCCCTAAATGGCCTCTGGAGCCGAAAAGGGTTTTTAAAAAAAAAAAAAAAAAAAAAAAAGAGTCATTTTTGATGACGCAAATTGTGTGTTTGGTTTTGACCAAAATGGACCAAACTAATGTGGTACTTTATTTGAAGCATCACGCAAATAAGGCCCTATTAACTATAGTTTTGAATTTTGATATTTACGAGTCATTTTTTTATGATAATGAATAATTTTTCAATTGAACCAAATCAATACAGGCCAAACTAATGTGGTACTTTATCATATTGATGATTTTTGATAAGACTAAAAGACTAAAAAGCTTAAAATAAAAATAAAATAAAAAAAAGATTTTAAAAAAAATGCTTTTATTTAAATTGTACTAAAAAGAGAGAAATAAGAGAAATAATTTAATTGTTCTTGTTAAAATTTTTTAATATTTATGACTTAAAATAAAAGCGTGGGGCGCGAGCCTCGGAATCACTCCGAAGCGCCCCCACGCTTTTATTTTAAGTCATAAATATTAAAAAATTTTAACAAGAACAATTAAATTATTTCTCTCTTATTTCTCTCTTTTTAGTACAATTTAAATAAAAGCATTTTTTTTTAAATCTTTTTTTTTTATTTTTTTTAATTTAAAAATGAATTTATTGTTATTATTAATCATATATTAATTAAGAAATTTTTAAAATAAGCTTAGATGATTTATTTAAAATTCAACTGCCAAATTAGTTCAGCATTCTTGCAATAGATGGCAGGCTAGTCTAACGGCCTATCTCCTATTAGCGTATTTCTGGCCTATATTTATATATTTTTATGCTTTTATAAAAGATACATAATATATAATAACATTTATAAAGTATTTATTGTTAAAAGATCAATGAAAATCAACCAAATGCATTAAATATTATTAGCTACCATTCTGACATCTCTTGGCAGAATTACTTGATTTTTCGGGCATACTTTTTATGACACACTACGCCATCTTAGCGGGAAAACCATGCGTAACACCTTCGCTCCTGTTCCCCCTTAAATATAGACTATATACAGTATATATATTTTTTTTTTTTTAAGTTGGCTACATTTCATTTAATAAAATCTCTCAGTCTCGTGTGTCGTGTAACATTTCCTCTCCATTAATTAAATTCCCTCTCATCTAATTTTCCTCTCTTTATTTTAATTTCCCGTTTAATTTAAATTTCATCAAATATTATAATACGTAATATCCTCTCCCTTTAATTTGGATTTAAAGGGGGGTTTATTATGCCTACGGCCTCGCCTTATCCACTTAACGTTAGCCCTTTATACTACTATTTAGGGAATTTATGTACTCATAATGTACGTGTCTAAATCAATGCTTTTTGTAATAATTTCTTTCGTTGATCAAAACACGGACACTCTTCGCACATATATATATATATTTTTGGTTTTAATATATTCTGTAACTAGACGTTTTCACGAGTAAAATGATATACAACACATAGATATATAAATATAAATTTTTGTAATCTCCTTTGATTTAAGGCGGAATAGGACCGAAGGTGTTACGCATGTTTTTCCCGATAAGATGGCGTAGTGTGTCATAAAAAGTATGCCCAAAAAATCAAGTAATTCAAAAATTTGCCAAGAGATGTCAGAATGGTAGCGAATAATATTTAATGCATTTGGTTGATTTTCATTGATCTTTTAACAATAAATGTTATTATATATTATCTATCTTTTATAAAATCATAAAAATATATAAATATAGGCCAGATATAGGCTAATACTATATCGTCTGTTAGACTAGCCTACCATCTATTGCAAGAATGCTGAACTAATTTGACAGATGATTTTTAAATAAATCATCTAAGCTTATTTTAAAAATTTCTTAATTAATATATGATTAATAATAACAATAAATTCATTTTTAAATTAAAAAAAAAATTCAAAGATTATTGGGACAGATTGTTTTTTTGTATTTGCTTGATAACAAAAAAAATAATTACGATAATTTTTTAATAAGTCATTAAAATAATTATAGCTCGATGTCAAAATAATCTCTTATGAATTTCATTCATTTAAAAAAAAACCGCATTCAAAAATTCCTTATAATAGTCTTGTTTTTTTTTTAAGTATACTTAATAAACGTATACGTTTAGACTCCTGAACCCCCTTAAAGCATCGTTAACTAAAAGAACTTTAACTATAGCAATTGATTCAATAACTGTGTGTGTTTAATAAAATAGAGAAAAAAAATAAATCTATATCTTAAAGAGAAAGAGAAAAAAGTTTAAAAAACTGTCAACTTTGAGAATAAAAAATTTCAAGGCTAAAAGGAGAGAAGAGTATGTATTTATCTTACGTTTAGTTAAAATATAAATTTTCATTTAATTCCCCCCCCCCCACCCATCCCCCTTTCACTCCTCTTTTTGTTTTTTGTTTAAACTAAACTCTGTAAACAAAGTGACAGATGATTAAGTGGATGATGCTACACACCAGCGAGATTTCAATGCAAAAATAAAAAAATCTGGTGTGACTAGCACACAGCACATCTGAGATCATCATCCCTACCAATTCTTCTTTCTCTGTAATATCAATCATTATGGCGTGTCCGTTGCCCAACTAGAGACGTTCCAGCAAGACTCCAGCAAGATCGCTTAAACACTTAAAGTGCGCATCTCGAGGTGCTAATTTTGGGAGTTCCCAGCGGCAACAATTTTGAAGCTATCGAACTCAAATTTTTTTTTAATTAAAGCTATTTAAAATATCTACAACTTATAGAAGCCCTTTTTTTGATTTTCAAAAAAATAAATTTTTTTTTAGATTAATCGCATTAAATAAAAGATATTTTTAAAAAATTCGCTCTATATCTTATAGATAATTAAATTAGTAATCATTGTGTTAAAAAATAATTAATTTTTTACCCTTAATTAATTAGCTGGAAACTTTCAAATGAAATGGAATAAATCCCTTGTATTCCTATGGAAAAACTAACGCCATCTCTTACCGCCTAGAGTAACTCGGTAGTCAATCATGTCCTAACGGCTTTTCGAGACGCGCACCTTAACTCCGCCATTACCTCTTAACCACTCACTCTTGAAAATGTCTCCAAAAGCAGTGCCGAACCTCAAACCCAACCGGAAGAAGATATAAAAGTTTGAAATATCTTAAAAATAAAATAAAAATTCGGGAGTGGCCTCGTCGCGATCGTAAAAACTAATCACAATGTAACTAATATTATTTATTTGAAATTCCTATCCCCGTTTGTTTATCCCAAGTGCTTTCGAGTACGAAGACACACACCTTAAACCCAACCGACCAGCACCCCGTGATGTTACATATTTCTTATCTCTTGTCCTGCGTTAATTTCTATCTAGTGAACTAATCCTTATTTATGGATCCACCCGGTTCCTAAGGTTAGGTTAGGATAGGTTGAAGTGACCGTTCCCAGAGAGAGAACACACTTCTTTTTTTTTTTTTTTGGAATGGGTGCATAAGGTCCGAAGACCTATAATGACCAGTGGTCACATGCAGCCAGGAAGAAAATAAAAACAAAAGGAGAAGCATAAAAGAGGAACTCAACTGCGGGTGACAACATTGGGTTTTTCGACAATTGAAGTTTACTTGATTGAGGTTTCCCCATTCCTCCAAAAGACCAAGATCATCATTGGTCGACTACACAGCCCCCAGACGACCAGTGGATGAGGATTCACCAGTTCTGACTGAGTGCAGGGTACTGTCATTAGCAAAGCAATGTATTGGGTTGGAGGTTACTCCCATGAGGTCGTTAAGTACATTTAAGCCTGGCGTCCACTGGAAGCAGAAAGCGGCGAAATTTAATTCGCGCGAATAATCCAAACACTTATTGGCAAATCAGCCCTCGTCCACTAGGAGAGAAACTCTCATTCGCGCTAATCGCAACATATAGTCGCGACCAGCGAACCGATCCAATTTTGTTCGATATTTCGCGCGTTTGAAAGCGTCAAAGGGGCGGCCATTTTGGCCTTGTAAGGTTATATTTTAAGACCAAGCAGCCAATCTACAATCCTTCATTATAAATATAGATTTCATCATGAATGTTGAAAATTAATGCCATATTGACCTAGCAAGGTTATATTTGACGTTCGCTGTCAGATTAAATATAATTTATTATAGGTTATGTCAGCCATGTTGAATTCACAGTTCGCAGGTTTCTGCTACTAGTGGACGCGCGACATTCCGCGCGTTAGATTTCGCTTGTTTTCGCCGTTTCGCTGTTCGCTAGTTGCTGCTTCCACTGGACGCCTAGCCTTAGGAATAAGGTGGGAGAGAGGACAGAACCCTGGGGAACATCTGCGTTGGTTGAATGCGGAATATAAGACACACCGTCAACCCCAATCGAGCCCTCGGGGCATGGCGTAGAGGTTAGCGTGCTAACCTCATATACCAAACGTCGCGGGTTCGGACCCCAGGCAGTCCGATGATTTTATTTAAGCCAATTGGATACCAAATGGCTTAAATAAGAATGCCTGGACCCCATATATGTATATTTATTAATAACGGATATCGTAAAAAGTTATATGGCCTCAGTTGCCGAAAAGACTGTATGAATGTGTGTGTGAGTGTGAGTGTGAATGAGAAAAAGTGTGAATGTTTAAAAAAAAAAAAAAAAAAAAAAAAAAACCCAATCGAGATCCTTCGCTTGTCAGTCAGAAAGCACTTGATCCATTGACACAGTTCAGAGGATCGACCAAAAGATGGAAGTTTAATTACACTTGAGCCAATTAGGCCCTTTGTGATACCACGGTCGGGCTATCCCCCTTTCCTACCCTAAGAGGATGTTTGAATTATTTGCGACAAGCTGGATTCGAACTCGAGCCGTGTTGAGACTTCGACCTCCTCACCCGGTTCCTTTTATTCAACCTCTTCTATGCTAGCGAGGATTTCCTAGTTTGAGGAGGGACTCCCTCAGCACCAACTCCTTTCGAAGAATACATCACTGAGAGGGAACCTTCCACAGGATGGGATATCACAGCAACTCCCTCTCCTCGTAGAGTCGCCTCGGGGCTAGATCCAATATTCCAATCTAGTGCGTTCGATTTTTTTAAAATTCGCTCTAACGATTTTGATTAAAATTTTTATATGCTTTTTAAAATGCTGGGCTAAAATAGTATATAATAACTTCCCATATTAAATCCTATCAAAAAAGATGAGAGAATGATTGAAAAAAAAAAAAAATGGATAAAAATTACCTTATCACAAACGGGAAATTATCTCTCTCACTGTGTATGTATGGAACATTCATTAAAATACTTCATTTGAAAAATTCCCCCTCTCTCTCTATCTCGTCAAGTTTTAATATTAATAGTAACAGCAACACCAACCAACTCTTGTAAAGTTCATTTCCTTTATAATATAAATATTGATTTAGAATGAATGCATGCATTTGCAATTTCCTCTCTCTCCTCTGGCTTTGCTTGTTGTGTAAAGTTGGAACCAAGTCAAGAGTGAGTGAGAGAGAGAGGTAAATATGGCTGGTGAACACCCACAGGGAGAGAGAGAGAAGGAAAGATCGATCTTACTTTAATTTAACGTTAACCTTTCCTGAGTTTTTTTTTTTTATTTAAAAAATTTCCCCACCATTTTTTTTTTTTTTTTGAAGTATATCCAAAATCTTGCCAATTTTCTGACTAAAATGATATATAACTCTTATTATTATTATTTGAAATTCCTAACGGAATCCCCGTTTATTTATCCGAGGTGCTTCCGTGCACGAAGACACACACCTCAAACCCAACCGGTCTCTGGCCGTAGCCATCTACCGGCACCTCGTGAAGTTACATCATTTATAATCTCTAACTCCTTCTCCTTCGTTCGTTTCTAGCTAGTGAACTAATCCTTATTGACTTTGGCGCTGAATGCATTATATATGATAGATCGTAATGTATTTTATGAAATGTCTGTCAAAGAACTTAAGAGGTTTTTCTGTTGACTGAACTCTAGCCATGAAGATGGTCGCATAGTCGACCGAAACGTCGCTGTGGGTTCTCAAATAAAGAAATTATCATAGCTGCTCGACCTTTTATTTTCTACTACTAATCCTTATTTCTGGTTCCTTATATCCAACCTCTTCTATGCTAGGGAAGATGTCCTAGATCGAGGAGGGACTCCCTCAGCACCGACTCCTTTCGAAGTATGCATCACTGAGAGGGAACCTTCTACAGGACGGGGATGTCACAGCAACTCCCTCTCCTCGTAGAGTTGCTTGGGGGCTATTGTGGTGAGATCCAATATTCCAATCCAGTGCCTGCTTGAGGATTTGTTTAAATAAATATTTTTATTTAATGAAAAAATCCCGCACACCCAGGGTTTGAACAGGGATCTTCTTTGTAGAAGCAGTCACCCTAGCCCACTACCTCCATATAACTCTTATATATAGATTTATTTCAATTTAATATATAAAAATCTGGTGTGTGTGATCGCACATCAGACAACTTTCTCTTATCCTCGGTAATTGAAAGTTGTGTTCTGTTCTTGTCACACCAGAATTTTGTGAGTGCTTTTTTGCCAATTTTATTAAAAAATTTATTTAATAAATTATCATTTTAAAATCTCGTAATCGTTAGTATAAGCTCATTTTTCGTAGTAGAAAAATCTGATGCGACTAAAACAGGTGCACACGATTTTCTTTAGAATGCTCGTAAATTCTCTTTCAAATGGGTAAAATTCTGGATTTTCAGTAATTTTTTGAGCCTAATCTTTTAAGGATTTTGAGACCCGAGAGATCCACCATATTTTTAAAGAGGGGGCCCACTGGCTAGAATGGAGACACGTTAGCTTAACTAAAAAAAAAAAAAATTTAATCATTGTAAAAGATGTTCAGCACACTTTTTGTTTTGTTTTTTGTGATATCAAAAGGATGCTACTGAAGAGAGGAATGGAAAGCCCCCTCCCCCAACCCCGCCAAATTTCTAGAGGATCAAATCCCCGGGCTTCTAAAGCAGCTGGCGGCGGTGAAGTCCACCGTCACGGCTGTTGATAGACCAATTTACAAGGCACACAAATTTAAATTTATAATTGCCGCCGCTAGATATTATTTACAAGCTAAATAAAAGATGCTTTAAAAAATAAAAGGATGAAAATCCATTTTCTTTTTTAGATTTTAAATGACCGCCATTTTTAAACCAACCGAAATAAATTACAAATGTAAAACAAAACATAGTAGGTTTATACAAAAAATTTTTTCTTTATAATTTTGATTTATATTTTATAATAGTGTCTATAATAAAGGTTATTTCTAAAAGGACTTTACAACATTGAAAATTAATATAAATTTATTCGGCTGCCCTCACACCCGAGCGTGCTAGCTGTCTGTTTTGGTTTGAACAATCAAAGTCATAAAAATTTATTCAAAGAAGCTATGGAACTGATTTTAGTGTCGTTTATAGGGAAACACATCAAGTTTTTTTTTCCAATTTGTACTTGGAGTGCCCTAACCACTAGACCACAGCAGTCCGAGTACAAATTGGAGGATCCGTGGTTCGACTCCCGGCGGCACACCCTTATTTTTTCGGGTTGGTGTGACGGTTGGGACAGCACACAATTTTCTCTTACTTTTGGTTAAGGAAAGATGGCTCTCTCTCTTCCTCTTACCTATGGTATAGGGAAAGTTGTGTTCTGTGCTTGTCATACCAGATTTTTTCTGTCGACATATGTTTAGTTTCCATCGATATAGGCTATTAATTAATTCAAGATGTAAAATTTATAAAAATGGGAAAATATTTATATTTTGTTACCATGGCAACCATTTCTCCTATCTTCTCTATTAAGTACAAGA
>JAKCPI010007555.1:0-69082 GCA_023213315.1 Euborellia annulipes
ATTTCAACTGTCTTAATTCAAACGTTCATATGGAAAATAATCGACCTCAAACGATTTCCGATTTTTACAACGCAGGACATAAATATGATGTAGCAACGTGTAACTAGCTATGGCGTAGCTTGACGCTGTTAAAAATTTTTCTATAATAAAATGGGCACTTAATGCACCCTAATGGTCAAAAGAGTACAATCTAACTTTACATTTAGTAGCGCTAAAATTCGATTGTCCTAGTATGTGCCTCATGTACTTAATGTCCCCGCCCTCTCCCCTACGTTTATTTTATCTGGAAGTGACTTGCCTCCCCCCTGCAAAAAATCCTGCGGACGCCCTTGCCTGAGGTGTGTGTTTTCGTGCACTTAAGCACCTCGGGTAAAATAAAAAGGAGATCCCGTTAGGAATTTCAAATAATAATAATAAGAGTTATATATCATTTTAGTCAGAAAATGGGCAAGATTTTGGATATACTTCAAAAAAAAAAAAAAAAAAAAAAACTCAGGAAAGGTTAACGTTAAATTAAAGTAAGATCGATCTTTCCTTCTCTCTCTCTCTCTCTCTCTCTCTCTCTCTCTCTCTCTGTGTTCACCAGCCATATTTACCTCCTCTCTCTCACTCACCTCTTGACTTGGTTCCAACTTTACACAACAAGCAAAGCCAGAGGAGAGAGAGGAAATTGCAAATGCATGCATTCATTCTAAATCAATATTTATATTATAAAGGGAAATGAACTTTACAAGAGTTGGTTGGTGTTGCTGTTACTATTAATATTAAAACTTGACGAGATAGAGAGAGAGGGGGAATTTTTCAAATGAAGTATTTTAATGAATGTTCCATACATACACAGTGAGAGAGATAATTTCCCGTTTGTGATAAGGTAATTTTTATCCATTTTTTTTTTCAATCATTCTCTCATCTTTTTTGATAGGATTTAATATGGGAAGTTATTATATACTAGTTTAGCCCAGCATTTTAAAAAGCATATAAAAATTTTAATCAAAATCGTTAGAGCGAATTTTAAAAAAATCGTACGCACTAGATTGGAATATTGGATCTAGCCCCGAGGCGACTCTACGAGGAGAGGGAGTTGCTGTGACATCCTGTGGAAGGTTCCCTCTCAGTGATGCATTCTTCGAAAGGAGTCGGTGCTGAGGAGTCCCTCCTCAAACTAGGAAATCCTCCCTAGCATAGAAGAGGTTGAATAAAAGGAACCGGGTGAGGAGGTCGAAGTCTCAACACGGCTCGAGTTCGAATCCAGCTTGTCGCAAATAATTCAAACATCCTCTTAGGGTAGGAAAGGGGGGATAGCCCCACCGTGGTATCACCCTGATTGGGCAATCCCACTTGTGCCCAAAGAGACATCCCAACCCGTAGCTTATAAGCGATTGGAGTCTTGCTGGAACGCCTCTAGTTGGGCAACGGACACGACATAATGATTGATATTACAGAGAAAGGAAGAATTGGTTGTGATGGCTTCTAGTTCAATTGAAATAATTAGGGATGGGGTCTAAATGATCTCAGATGTGTTGTGCGCTAGTCACACCAGATTTTCTTTATTTTTGCATTGAAATCTCGCTGGTGTGTAGCATCATCCACTTAATCATCTGTCACTTTGTTTACAGAGTTTAGTTTAAACAAAAAACAAAACAAAAAGAGGAGTGAAAGGGGGATGGGGGGGGGGGGAATTAAATGAAAATTTATGTTTTAACTAAACGTAAGATAAATACATACTCTTCTCTCTTTTTAGCCTTGAAATTTTTTATTCTCAAAGTTGACAGTTTTTTAAACATTTTTCTCTTTCTCTTTAAGATATAGATTTATTTTTTTTCTCTATTTTATTAAACACACACAGTTAGTGAATCAATTCCCATAGCTAAAGTTCTTTTAGTTAACGATGCTTTAAGGGGGTTCAGGAGTCTCAAACGTACTTGAAAAAAAAAACTAGACTATTATAAGAAATTTTTCAATATGGTTTTTTTTTAAATGAATTAAATTCATAAGAGATTATTGGGAATTTGTGAAACAAATGAATTTGTTTATATTTACCCTTTTTTTAATTACACCTGTATGATTTTGTTTTGATTTTTTATCAAAATTAACGAATATTTTCTATTTCTTCTGTGATTATTTCAAAAACTATTCAGTTTTCGTAAAAATGTCAAAGAATAAAAACTTTTTAAAATAGAGTATTTTATCATAATATAACAAAAAAATCTGGTGTGACTGGCACACAGCACACAACTTTCTCTTACCTTCGGTAATCGAAAGTTGTGTACTGTGCGCCAGTCACACCAGATTTTTTGTGTCGACATGTATTTAGTTTCCGACAGTAGGGTACATTCGATTTTCAAGATGTAAAATTTATAAGTATGGGAAAATATTTATATTTTGTTACCATGGCAACCATTTCTCCTATCTTCCCTATGAAATACAAGAGTAAAGTGGTCTTCAGAAGATTTCAATCACAAAATGAGAATATACATTTTAAAGAGCATCTAAAAAATAATTGATTTTTGAATTTTAAAAAAAATCGTTGGAGCGAATTTTGAGAAAATCGAAAAAAACTGAAAAAGTGCATCAGTAAAGTACTAGTACTCTTAGGTCGATTTTGTTCAAAAGCTTCGTGTCACGTCCCATGGAGGTGCCTAACTTAAATATAAAAATTCAACCTCCTAGCTCTTTCCGTTATTGAGATATTTTGTTCACAGACACACAGACAGACAGACAGACACACACACAGACAGACCATGTCGCGAAAACCACTTTTTTGGATTCAGGAGACCTCAAAACGTGTATATCCATCAAAATCTCGACATCGAATTTTTGACATGAATCCAATACTTTCTCTCTATATATATATTAACATATATATAGAGGTAAGAGAAAGTAAAAATTGAAAATTTCAAAATTTTTGAAAAAACTTTTTAAGTAAAGTACTACTTCCAAGTGACGTATTTACTGCAAAAGTTGATATAAATCTACAATTTTAGTGTAAGGAGCATATACCAAATTTCATCGATCTAGCTGCTTTGGTTTTTAAGCAATCGTGTTCACACACACACCCAGACGTAATTCCAAAAGAATATACGAGAAAGTCTCGGGGAAGTCAATCCCCATATTTTTTAATTTAAAAATGAATTTATTGTTATTATTAATCACATATTAATTAAGAAATGTTTAAAACAAGCTTAGATGATTTATTTAAAAATCAAATGTCAAATTAGTTCAGCATTCTTGCAATAGATGGCAGGATAGTCTAAGAGACGACATAGTATTAGCCTATATCTGGCCTATATTTATATATTTTTATACTTTTCTAAAAGATACATAATATATAATAACATTTATAAAGTATTTATTGTTATAAGATCAATGAAAATCAACCAAATGCATTAAATATTATTAGCTACCATTCTGACATCTCTTGGCAAATTTTTGAATTACTTGATTTTTTGGACATACTTTTTATGTCACACAACGCCATTTTATCGGGAAAAACATGCGTAACACATTCGCTTCTGTTCCCCCTTAATTCAAAAAGAGATTACATAAATTATATTTATATATTTATGTATTGTATATCATTTTACTCGTGACAACGTCTAGTTACAGAATATATATATTTAAACCAAAAATAATATATATGTGCGAAGAATGTCCGTATTTTGGTCAACGAAAGAAATTATACAAAAAGCATTGATTTGGACACGTACATTATGAGTACATAAATTCCCTAAATAGTAGTATAAAGGGCTAACGTCAAGTGGATAAGGCGAGGCCGTAGGCATAATAAACCCCCTTTAAATCCAAATTAAAGGGAGAGGATATTACGTATTATAATATTTGATGAAATTTAAATTAAACGGGAAATTAAAATAAAGAGAGGAAAATTAGATGAGAGGGAATTTAATTAATGGAGAGGAAAGGTTACACGACACACGAGACTGAGAGATTTTATTAAATGAAATGTAGCCAACTTAAAAAAAAAAAATATATATATTAATATATATAGGCCTATATATATATATATATATATACTGTATATAGTCTATATTTAAGGGGGAACGGGAGCGAAGATGTTACGCATGGTTTTCCCGCTAAGATGGCGTAGTGTGTCATAAAAAGTATGCCCAAAAAATCAAGTAATTCAAAAATTTGCCAAGAGATGTCAGAATGGTAGCTAATAATATTTAATGCATTTGGTTGATTTTCATTGATCTTTTAACAATAAATACTTTATAAATGTTATTATATATCTTTTATAAAAGCATAAAAATATATAAATATAGGCCAGATATAGGGTAATACTATATCAGGCTGTTAAACTAGCCTGCCATCTATTGCAAGAATACTGAACTAATTTGACAGTTGATTTTTTAAATAAATCATCTAAGCTTATTTTTAAAAATTTCTTATTTAATATGTGTTTAATAATAACAATAAATTCATTTTTAAATTTAAAAAAAATTAAAGATTATTAGGACAGATTGTTTTTTTGTATTTGCTTGATAACAAAAAAATTAATTACGATATTTTTTTAATAAGCCATTAAAAAAATTATAGCTCGATGTCCCAATAATCTCTTATGAATTTAATTCATTTAAAAAAAAACCGCATTGAAAAATTCCTTATAATAGTCTAGTTTTCTTTAAAGTACGTTTAGACGTCGCACCTGAACCCCCTTAGGGATTAAACTAGACTATTATAAAGAATTTCCAATGCGGTTTTTTTTTTAAATGAATTAAATTCATAAGAGATTATTGGGACATCGAGCTATAATGTTTTTAATGGCTTATTAAAAAAATATCGTAATTAATTTTTTTTGTTATCAAGCAAATACAAAAAAACAATCTGTCCCAATAATCTTTAATTTTTTTTTAAATTTAAAAATGAATTTATTGTTATTATTAAACACATATTAAATAAGAAATTTTTAAAATAAGCTTAGATGATTTATTTAAAAAAATCAACTGTCAAATTAGTTCAGTATTCTTGCAATAGATGGCAGGCTAGTCTAACAGCCGATCCCCTAATAGCCTATATCTGGCCTATATTTATATATTTTTATGCTTTTATGGAACCGCTGAATTAGACTATACAAAGAGGGTCTCGAATCTTCATTTACTAGTTGCACGTTCCTCAAAAGGCGGGCCTAGTATATAAAATCCCTCTCTCTCAAATACAATTTATAAAAAAAAGGGGAGAGGATCCTTTACTCACTTTCTTTATCCAAGATATCCATCCAGGTACTTTTATATTAAATATTGATTTTTTTCTTTTTATAATAATAAAGTAAAAAAAAAAAAACTCAATTTTCTCTTCTTGCATTTTCTATTGATGATGATGATAGATTTTTCTTTTTTTTTTTTTCTGTGTGTGAATTCAATTTTCACAATATAAAGAGTTGAGATAGAGAAATTGAATTCAGATAATAAGTAACTTAGAGGTAAGTCAAAATGATGTCCCCTTTCTTTTGTTATAAGCTTTGCTTTTTTATGCTACTCTCCCGCCCTATTATAATAATTTAAGAATTAATGAAAAAAATTGAACACCCCGGGGGCTTCGCCCCCTGGACCCCCCCTCTAGCTCGGGCCCGACTGCGGTGGATCTTGGCCTTTTCTTCTTCATTATGAAAAAAAAATTATTATTCCATTCCAATTCAGTGCCTGCGTGAGGATTTGGTTACATTCATGGATTACACAAATGAAAAGAATACATAAATATTTCTCTATACATTTCCCTATGGGAGAAATCGTAACTTTAAGAAATAATAACTCAAAAAGTTATGGGAATTTCGGAATGAAAATAATTTTCCTGTAATCCCTAGAAGGTCCTCTTTATGCATATAAAATTTCATTTCAAAATTCCAACGGGAAGTTGCCTAAATGGAGCGTGACACTTTCATAATGACTCGCCAGCTCTGAGGATGGTTCAAACACGGAACCGAAACGTCAGCTGTGTGAATTAATCGAATAAAGAAATAACCTTAGCTGCATCTCTCATTTTTTACCCTCTTATTAATATAACATCTCAGCTATAAATTGTTTCGCATAACGAGTGTTTCGCTTTACGAGTATGATTCTAGAACGGTTTGACTATCAACAAAATCTTTAATCTTTAATGTATTAAGTCTTCTTAAAAGAAGAAGCCAGGGGAAAGTTTTGTAACTTGTTTGTAATTTTGTGTTTTATCTTGGGTTGTTGTATAATTTGTCTTGAGATTTAATTATCTCAAAGATTGACATTTCTCAAAAGAATTTTGTTTGTTCTCCTGTCATCTACAGATTTAATAGATACAAATGATGAACAAAAGAAAGGGAGAGGGAGCAAATACAAAAGCATTATTTCTCTTTCTTGTCTTTTTCTTTCAGTCAAAAGAAAAGAGATTTAATTTTCTATTAATTATTTTTCTTTAAAATTGGATTCATGTTTATACGACAAGCGAGATCTCTAGTAAAATTCTTTATACATTGATCGAAAAAGAAAGAAAGTTCTCCTAAATTCCCTATGAAGTACAAGAGTAAAGTGGTTTCGTCGACATTCCCCATAGACTACATGTTAAATTTCAATTTTTTTAAATTAATTACACGATAACCCTGCGTCAGATCTGCTTCAAAATTTTATTTTATACGTATTTGATAGTGATTAATAACATATTAAAAAATTAGCTTTTAATCTAACAAAGTGCTTTAATGTCCAAACAACCTTAAGAAAATAGAAAAAAAATATTATTACATTAGACGATATGGTATCCGATCAAAAATGGACATAATTAAAAGAAACAAAAATTGTCAAATGAGATTAGTTCATATCTAACTGTAAGAGAAAGCCCAGAGAGATAGAGAGCTTAAGAAGTGGCGTAGAGGAAATGAATCCCCATCTTAGTGAGAGAGATAGAGAGATAGATTCCATTTAATGAAACTTGAACCAACCAACGAGGAGGTATATAGGAGGTTCGATTCTCTCTCTCTATTTCGGCTTTTAATCCAGGAGACAGTTTTAGTCCAGATCAGTAGATTTATAACACTAGCTAACTTCTAAGCAATCCTCTAAAGAAGAGGGGGTGTGGAAGTGATATTACTAGATCGAAATGTATCTATGTAAAATAAATAAATTTGTTTCCTTTTATACACTGAAAAAAAACCTTGTAAATTCAATGGAAATCCCTTCAATCCTTTCCGAGGCCGTAATGAAAATGCGTCAATTAGGTTTCTCGTCAATTCAATGGGATATCTTGTTAAAAAAAACTGACAGAATTTCCTGTAAATTTAAAAGGAAATTTTGTTACAACGAAATTGACAGAATTTCCTGTAAATTTAAAAGGTAATTTTGTTACAACGAAATTGACAGAATTTCCTGTAAATTTAAAAGGAAATTTTGTTACAACGAAATTGACAGAATTTCCTGTAAATTTAAAAGGAAATTTTGTTACAACGAAATTGACAGAATTTCCTGTAAATTTAAAAGGAAATTTTGTTACAACGAAATTGACAGAATTTCCTGTAAATTTAAAAGGAAATTTTTTTAAAAGGAAATTGACAGAATTTCCTGTAAATTTTTTAAAAGGAAATTGACAGAATTTCCTGTAAATTTAAAAGGAAATTTTTTTTACAACGAAATTGACAGAATTTCCTGTAAATTTAAAGGAAATTTTGTTACAACGAAATTGACAGAATTTCCTGTAAATTTAAAAGGAAATTTTGTTACAACGAAATTGACAGAATTTCCTGTAAATTTAAAAGGAAATTTTTTTAAAAGGAAATTGACAGAATTTTCTGTAAATTTAAAAGGAAATTTTTTTACAACGAAATTGACAGGATTTCCCGTAAAATTAAAATGATTTTTTATTTAATTATGGTTTTAACTTGAATTTATTTCAATCTGCTACAACTACAGTCGTCAGAACACAATTTTTTGGCCGCCCTCGGGGCCTGGCGTAGGGGTTAGCGTGCTAACCTCGTAAACCAAAAGTCGCGGGTGGGGACCCCAGGCAGTCCGATGATTTTATTTTGGATACCAAATGGCTTAAATCGAAATGCCTGGACCCCCAATATATATATTAAACATACGAGTATCGTTTAAAGTCTTAAATGGCCTAAGTTATAGAAAAGACTGTGTGTATGTGTGTGTGAATGAGAAAAAAGTGTGAATGTTTAAAAAAAAAAGTTTTTCGCGCGTTGATTAATTAAAAAAATTTTTTATTATTTTTTAAATATATGTTTAATTTTTCTCAGATCAAACGTAAAATCAAAATGCATACATTTGACCTGACAAAAATTAAAAATAGGCCTATGAAGTGAAAAGTTCCGTTTCCATCGCTCTAAAGCACGTTTTCAAAAGGTGTTCAGCGGTCCTCTAAGGATAATTCTCGGACAGTCCATCGGCGGTCTATGGTAAGGAGTCCGCTCAGGATGTCTATCTCATCTTGAGGAATGGAGGGCCGACCTGGGCGTTGCAAATCCGCAGTCTCATTCCGACCCGAACGAAATGCATGAACCCATCGTGCGATAAAGCATTTGTGCCACAGGCTTCAACTAATCCTCGATAGCATTCTGTTGCATTTTTGCCACGGGCAACCTCGATATTAAGCCACAACCGCTGAAAAAACATGCTTTAGAGCGATGGAACTAAGCAGAGATCGACTCTTTTTAGCATAGGTAAGAGAAAGTAAAAATTCTTGATGAGTGCAATCGGCATTCGAAATATCGTCAAAATATAATCTTTAATTTTTCAGCTTCGCTACTAATAAGCTTTCAAGAAACAATTCTTTATCTATAAATAGATAATCTGTTTGGGATTTGTCTATACACGTCACTTAACGACTGATAGCTAATAGTGAGAATCTCCCCTCAATTTTAGCACGATTCTAGAATCTTTTATGTTTGTTGTCTGTGCAAAATCACTATCTGAGCCTGTTCTTCTGCAGAGGTATTATGATTAATTAGCCTAGAGTATGATTGGAGTTAGAGTGGGTGAATGGAGAGAGAGAGAGGTAAATTTAGTCTCGAAATTGATTTCTGCTAGCTAATTCATCATCAATAGAAACAATCCCAGAAAGCAAGGGGATATTTGCCTAATAATAATCGGATGTGATTGAAACATGAATATCTACAAATATCAATTGATAAACTAAGATTTAATTCAAATCAGATCTTGTTTGTGTGTACAGTGAGGGTCAATATTAAGTCCCACCCAAGCGTTTTCCACTTGTGATTATTTCATTGTTTTTCTACCAGATAAAAGAAAATTAAAATCTTTTTAGGAGATTTTCTAGGTTTGAACCATGAAAGTTTCCATTAAAAAATATATAATATTTTTGCTGGTGTGACTGTCGCACAGAACACAATAAAAATTTAGGTCTCACGTGCCAGGGGGGTGCCTATCATAAATATAAAATTTTAATCTCCTAGCTATTTTCGTTCTTGAGATATTTTGTACACACACAGACAGACAGACCAGATACAGATCTGGCAACATTGCATTCATCAGCTATTTATTTTAAATCTTAAAAGCCTTCAATTTTATTTAATATATTACAATGATTAATGCAAATCAGTTTAAAACCAATGGACGATTTGCGAGAAAAAATATCGTAAAATGGGGAAAAAATGTAACTGACAGCGAGAAAAGAGTATTATTTTATGTGACGTTGCCAGACTGAGTCACGTGACTTACTTATTTTTAAATATATCATTTTGGGATTTTTTTTTGACTTTCATGTTAAAGTATCTTTAAAAGCCTTTGGCAGAAACTTTTGATTTTATGTTTAACGTATTCCTCAGAAGTGAATTAATAAAATGTAAGTTTTTTTGTTTGTTTTTTTTTTTTACCTATTGCAGAGGTGGCTATATAATTCGATATGTGTGTGCGTTTCGTCGACATTCCCCATAGACTACATGTTAAATTTCAATTTTTTTAAAATTAATTACTCTATAACCGTTCGGGAGATCTGCTTCAAAATTTTATTTTATACGTATTTGATAGTGATTAATAACATATTAAAAAAATTAGCTTTTAATCTAATAAAGTGCTTTAATGGCCGAACAACCTTAATTAAAAATAAAAATTTAGGTCGATAGCTTCAAAATTGTGGCCGCTGGGAACTTTCAAATTCAGCACCCTGAGAAAGGAGATTTCGAGAAAAACGGAAAAAAAGTACATCAGTAAAGGAATAGTAATCAAACATATGTAATTTCAAATATAGTATTTTTCCTCATTTTTATGATTTAAAAAAATCTTTTATTTCATTGTATGAAACAGAAATTCAAGAGGCGAGATCTCCAGCCACAACCCCGGGGGCATATATTATTCACTTGTTATATTAACGAAAGTTTCAAAAAATAAAAAATAATAATTTCGTTTCTTTTACAGGCATAAAGCCATTAATCCAGCATTCCAGTTCGATGAACAAGAAAAAAGTGAGAGAGAGAGAGAGAGAGAGAGAGAATGGTCGTTTAAAACCCCACAAATAATAAAGTTGAATTATAACAAGACATGAGCAAAAAAAAAAAAAAAAAAAAAAGATTTCTTATCTCTTACATGTTGCAATAATTCCATTTAGAGTGGGCCCCACAATAGATACACTCCTAGCGAGGGAGTTTTCATATTTATTGCCTTCAAAGAGACATTGCAAGAAACATTTTCATTAAAGTTGCACCAAACATAAGATTATTGTTGTCTTTAAATCAAAATTCTACCCTTTAAATTAAAAAGAACAATCGTAAATCAATTATTTAAGAAGCCAGCTGGTGTAGTGAGCTAGGGTGCCGGCTTCTTCTGTTCAAACCCTGGGCGTGCGGGATTTTTCATTAAATAATTCAATGTAAGCAAATCCTCAAGCAGGCACTGGATTGGATTTCACCACAATAGCCCCCCCAGGCAACTCAACGAGGAGAGGGAGTTGCTGTGACATCACGTTGTAAAGAAGTTCCCTCTCAGTGATGCATTCTTCGAAAGGAGTCGGTGCTGAGGGAGTCCCTCCTCAACTAGGACATTCTCCATAGCATAGAAGAGGTTGGATAAAAGGACCCAGTTGGAACCAGAAATAAGGATTAGTTCACTAGCTAGAGACGAAAGCAGGAGGAGGAGTTAGAGATAGGAAATAACGTAACTTCACGGGGTGCCGGTAGATGGCTACGGCCAGAAGTCGGTTGGGCTTGAGGTGTGTATCTTCGTACATGAAAGCACCTCGGGTAAATAAACTGGGATCCCGATAGGAATTTCAAATAAATAAAAAAAAAAAAAAATCAATTCTCTTTAAAATGTATATTCTCATTTTGCCATTAAAATCTTCTGAAGACCACTTTACTCTTGTACTTCATTGGAAAGATGGTTGGCATGGTAACAAAACAAATATTTATTAATACTTCGAAACTCTCTGAGCCATTGCCCTCAAAGTAAATTTTTTAAAAAAAACCAACTTGGCCAAATGACACATGTTCATATTGAATATAAACATGAAAAATTCATGAACGACTGAAGATGGCAAAATAAAATTTTCTCAGAAACGACGTCTCTATTGGAATTGGTGTTTTTCATTGGTTCAAAACCTCTTTGGCTGCATCCTCGCTACCCAACATTAAAACAAATATATTTTTCCATTGTTTATAAATTTGACATAATGGACTTGATGTAGGTGTCAAAAAATTTTGAATATGCAACTTTATGCAATATTCAAATATGCAAAAATATGCAATATAGAATTTGAACCCTAGTTCCAAGGGGGCATGATTCGGATAGAAAATTGGTTTTTCGGGATGTACAGTGAGCGCCACAATTAAGTCCCCACCTGATAGCTGGTAAAATAGATAGTAAAATAATTTTAATGACCGAAAAACTAAAACCTTGTTCAGATGATTTTATTTTACCTTTTCAAATTTAAAATTATTTCATCATTTACCATATACTTAAGACTAAAGCTATCAGGTGGGAACTTAATTGTGGCGCTCACTGTACATGTTAGGAAATAGAATATGCAATTGAATAGAAATCCGGGCTTTAATCATCACATGAGTTAAAATAAAAATTAAACAAAAATTCGTTGCCTTTTTCAAACTTGTCTCTATATTTTACATCAAGTTGGAAGAAAAAGCATTGTTGTAAATTTATATTTCTTTATCCAAGTATTACTATATGTCACTTTTGCTGGGTGATTGATTTTCTGTCAAAAGTTTTTTTTTTTTTGTTTTTTGATCCAAATTTTTAATATCAATTCATCAAAAACTTTGTGCGCTATATTTATTTAAGAGAGTTTGTTCTTCTATTGATTCCTTTGCACAATAATTAATAGTGTGGGAGTTTATTTATTAAAGAGACGCCTACTCTATACGTTACAGAGAGATAGGCCTAAATACCTTACACTTTGTCTAATAGTGTTAGAAACGTTGTTATCTATATATATAATTCGTTAATGTCCGTCTGTCTGTCTGTCGAAGGCAGGGGCACGCGGCTAGTCTATCTATATATATATATATAATTCGCTAATGTCCATCTGTCTGTCTCTCTGTCTGTCCGTCTGTCACGCTCTATTTAGGCAACTTCCAGTAGGAATTTTGAAATGAAATTTTATATGATTAAACCTTTTAGGAATTACAGGAAAATTATTTTCATCCCGAAATCCCTATAGCTTTTTGAGTTATTAATTCTTAAAGTTACGATTTCTCCCATAGGAAATGTATAGAGAAATATTTATGTATTCTTTTCATTTGTGTATTCCATGAATGCAAACAAATCCTCAAGCAGGCACTGGATTGGAATATTGAATCTCACCACTATAGCCCCCAGGCAACTCTACGAGGAGAGGGAGATGCTGTGACATCCCGTTCTGTGGAAGGGACGTAAAGTAGGTTCCCTCCCAAGTGATGCAGACAGACGGACGGAATGGAATAATAATAATTTTCTTTTCATAATTAAGAAGAAAAGGCGAGGGTCCGCAGCAGGCGGGCCCGAGCAAGCTGGAGGGGGTCCAGGGGGGGGCGAAACCCGCCGGAAGCAGGCGGCGCGACTAGTTATAAGATATTTAATTAAAATCTTTATACCTGGTAATTGTCAAACCTCTGTTCACTATCCTCTTTATATAGGTAACAGAAAGTAAAAATATTGTCTCTAACCAAACACTATTGTGACAGTTTGATAACTATTTATGTTTCTTTGTTTTAACGGAGAGAGTGAGAGAGAGAGATTTTAATTGCAATATTTGTGGTGAATTTGATGTTGTTGCAGCTGTGGTGTTGTGTGTGTCTCTGACAACGGCCCTCGGGTCTGCTGTCCTCACCATTCTGGATTCGGTGATCTCTGGCACTGATGTCACAATCCTGATGGTACGTCCGGCTGGTGACGTGCCTCTTCGTTTAGGCCAAGTGACGTTTCGACCGCCGTCAGGGCTTTCGTCATCAACTAGAGCCTCATTATTGATACTCACCCCCTCGTCAGAAGATTCAACTAACAGCAACAACATCTCATCAAGTGAGCCGGTGAGTGGCGGTGCCTGCCTGTCTTCTCCTTTGATTGATGATGGCTTGAATTTCCTTTGACGTGACGTGATTTCGCAAATTATTAGAGAGAACAGGTTAAAAACTTTCTTTATAAAGGTGAAATTTCTTTTTCTATATCGTGTTACAAGAATGTATGTTAAATGATGCTATTTAAACATCTCGTTACGTACTTTAAAGATAAGTATCGAACTTTTAAATAATCCTTTAACGTTTGATTTTAATGAATTTAAAAAAACTAATTTGTAGAATACGAAACAGAGATAAGGAGAATAACGCATTCATTCAATTGAGATTTCGTTAATTTTTCAAATGTATTAAGTGAAATGATTACTTACTTATTACAAGATTTTGATCTAAAAATGTGAGGTTATACTCAAAGGAAGCACTCATCAAAATTTCAAATCAAAATTGTTATTAGTCGAATAAAATTCCAAGATTCCTTTGAAGAATTAAATATTGATGTGCCATTCAATTATTAAAAAACACCATTTTTTTCCAATAAATTATTATAAATTAAATAAAACATATAGAGCAATAAAGCATCAATAAATAAAGAGGTTAATTATTATTATTATAAATATAATTACAATTGTTAAAAATATATTATATTCCTTATTATTGCGAATTAAATTATGACTAACCTCTTGTAATTGTTTGAATTTAATTTAATTTTTTTTTTTTTTTTTTTATTTCTCTTTTCGGCTGAAGAGGCCATTAGTGAGTGGTCACCCTCAAAAGTAGAGTAACCCGCTGCGGGTCGCCCCCTAACTATGCCTCTGTTGATTAGGCTTAATTAAAGACTCAACTTTACCAAATTCATTAATTGTAGAATTTAGGAAGTTGCAAGAGTCAATTGATAAGAAACATATGTCGGAAGTTTACTACTTGTTTTTGCCGGATCTTCAGGCAGGTATTATAAAAAATTATTAAAAACAATTTTCTATTTTCAGGATTTTATTGACAGATGACTGGTGCGCAAGTAAAGAACCAGTTTCGGTCCACTAAGAGACCATCATCAGATCTGTTGTTTTTAATAATTTTTTATATCTAATCTAATCTAATCTAATTATATTAAACGAGCAATGTATGTTTGTTTGTTTGTTTATATATATGCATATCAGTTCTCGAAAACGGCTCTAACGATTTTTTTCAAATTTTAAATATATACTATTTGAGGTCCCAAAATGAAATTGTGCTAGGTCTCATGTTTGGGAAAATTCGGGTACTAGTACTTTACTGGTGTACTTTTTTAGTCTTTTCCAATTTTCTCGAAATTCCCTTTAAAGATTTCTTTCAAATTTTAAATATTTCCTATTTCCGGGATAGAAAACAAATTGCGCTAGGTTTCATCTTCAGGAAACATCGAGTACTAGTACTTTACTGGTGTACTTTTTTAGTTTTTTCAAATTTTCTCGAAATTCCCTTTAAAGATTTCTTTCAAGTTTTAAATAGTTCCTAGTTGCGGTATAGAAAACAAATTGCGCTAGGTCTCGTCTTCGGGAAACCTCAAGTACTAGTACTTTACTGGTGTACTTTTTTAGTTTTTCCAGTTTTCTCGAAATTCCCTTTAAAGATTTCTTTCAAATTTTAAATAGTTCCTAGTTCCCGTATACAAAAAAACAAATTGCGCTAGGTCTCGTCTTCGGGAAACCTCGCGTACTAGTACTTTACTGGTGTACTTTTTTAGTTTTTTTCCAATTTTCGTTTTAAAGGTTTTATAATGTTCAAAGCCTAGTGGGCTTGCTTCCTGGTCAATCCCTCCCTCTCTTTACCCTGGACCAACAGATTTAACTCTCCACGAATATTAAATTTTAATTAATGTTCAATTTTGTAAATTTAATTTTTTATTTCAATAATTATTTACAATGTATTTAATTTAATAATGTCAACAAGGCCAATTAGTAGAAAAATACCTATTATTTAAATTATATTATTAAAATACTAATTGCTGATTATTATTAATTAATTTTATTGAAAATAATAATTTTTAATTGTCTCCAGTATTAAAGTTTTCTTGTGAGGCACTGTCTCCTCTAAGTATCCACCCAGTAATGTTGCTATTCCTCAAAACTTTCCCTGGACTGCTAGTTCTTATTTTGGTGTTTTTATTGATGTTTCCATTGAGGAGCAAGTTGTCTCGTTATAATTTCTTTCAAATTTTAAATATTTTCTGATGTACTTTTTTAGTTTTTTACAATTTTATAAAAAAAAGACCGAGCTCCGGCTCGGACACCCCGGAACTAATTTTTTATAATACCTGCCTGAAGATCCGGCAAAAACAAGTAGTAAACTTCCGACATATGCTTCTTAATTAATTGTTTTGGAAAAGTGATTCATTTTGTATTTTTCTTTTTAAATGAATGAATTAAATTCATAAGGAATTATTGGTACAGAAAGTTATATAGTTTTTAATGACTTATTAAAAAAATTATGGAAATTAATTTTTTTATTATCATTGCTTGATAAAGAAAACAATCTAACCCAATAATTTTAAATTTTATTTAAATTTAAAGATGAATTTATTATTATTATTATTAATCACATATTAATTATGGAAAATTTAAAATAAGCTTAGTTAATTTATTCATTATTTATTAAATGCTTTTATTTTAATTATTTAGTTGATTTATTGAAAAATTAACTGTCAAATTAGTTCAGCATTCTTGCAATAGATGGCAGGCTAGTCTAACAGTCGGTATTATCAGATCAATGAAATTCAACCAAATGCATTAACTATTATTAGCTACCATTCTGACATCTCTTGCCAAATTTTCGTAAAAGGACGTTTTTTTGGCTTAATTTGTAAGACACACAACGCCATCTTATCGGCAAAAAGATGCGTTACAGCCCTCCCTTAAACAATCTGCTATAATTTAAACACCCAATAAATTTAAAGCATCGTTAACTGTGCTCTTTGTAGAACTGTTTTTCTTCTGTATTTATCTATTTTTTTTTTCTAAATCTTTTACTTCTGCTATTTTTGTTTCTTTCTTTTTTTTTTCTGACATATCCCGCCTATAACGTTATTCAAATATTTATGTATATCAGTCAAGTAGGTGTGTATTTCTGTTTGTTAAAGAAAATATTTTTTTTTCTTGTCAAATACAAAGCATCACTCTAATGGATGAATGAATTTTTTAGTGGCGTATTTAGACTAGATGAATTAAAAAATTTTCTTTTTATTATTTATTTATTCTCTTTGAACCTTTGTTGGTATTTGCATCAAGTTTATTATGTTGAAGAACTTTCCAAGTGAAGATAATAAAAAAATTTTTTTTATAACTTTAAAATTTCTCAACTCATTTAATAAATACAAGGGAAGTATGGTGGCCATGTTAGATTTAGAAATATGGAGTTTGAAAGTTTTTGTATGTATTACGGAAATTTACTAAGAAGAAGAAGAAAAATAAGAAAAGACAAACAAACACACAGAAGGATTTGCAAAGTTGGGGGTGAAGACACTTTTAAATATAAAAAAATCTGGTGTGACTGGTCGCACAGCACACAACTTCAGTAAACGAAAGTTGGTTTCTGTGTTTAACACAAGAGATTTTTTTATGTCAACATAACGTTATATTTAGTCTCCACCAACATTCAAGATGTAAAATTTATAAACGGGGAAAATATTTATATTTTGTTATCATGGCAACCATTTCTCCTAACCTTTCTATGAAGTACAAGGGTAAAGTGAAGTACTAGTACTCTATGGTGAGTTTTTTTGTTCAAAAGCTTTGGGTTACGAGTCAGGGGTATGTCTAGCCTTAATTTCTTATTATTACGAATTAAATTATTTAAATCTATTTTATTAATAAAGAAATTCTGAATTCTGACTCTAAGGGGGTTTAGGAGGTAGAAGTTACGCAGGTTTTTCCCGATAAGATGGCGTAGTGTGTCATAAAAAGTATGCCCAAAAAATCAAGTAATTCAAAAATTTGCCAAGAGATGTCAGAATGGTAGCTAATAATATTTAATGCATTTGGTTGATTTTCATTCATCTTTTAACAATAAATGTTATTATATATTATGTATCTTTTATAAAAGCATAAAAATATATAAATATAGGCCAGATATAGGCTAATACTATATCGTCTGTTAGACTAGCCTGCCATCTGTTGCAAGAATGCTGAACTAATTTGACAGGCTTTTAAATAAATCATCTAAGCTAATTTTAAAAATTTCTTAATTAATATGTGATTAATAATAATAATAAATTCATTTTTAAATTAAAAAAAAAATCAAAGATTATTGGGACAGATTGTTTTTTTGTATTTGCTTGATAACAAAAAAATTAATTACGATAATTTTTTTATAAGTTATTAAAAAAATTATAGCTCGATGTTCCAATAATCTCTTATGAATTTAATTCATTTAAAAAAAACTCATTGAAAAATTCCTTATAATAGTCTAGTTTTTTTTTTTAAAGTACGTTTAGACGTCGCTCCTGAACCCCCTTAACTTATCTTTGAAAATATTAACAGCATCATTGCCTAAACCCAAGTAAATAGAAATAGTTTTTTTTTTTGTGTGTGTGGGATGTTGATTGCCCTGATGATGGAAAACTAATTTCCACGGTTTTTTTTTTTTTTTCGTTCGTTTCTTGAAGGGCCTTTCTCAAGGACTCTCATGCAAGTGGAAGTGGAAAACTCTTGAATTTTTTTTTTTTTTTTTTTTACAAAAGAGATTAAATGACAAATCAGCAGATCTTTAATGTCTTGCTTGAACCTGGAGCAAAGGGAGAGAGAACGAAGAAGGAGAGTTTAAAAACTAATTTTTATTTTTTATCTCTTTAACTTCCAATTTTTTATATAGGTATAAAAAAAATATGGTCGTTTGAGATGAGAAATCATTACAAAATCTACTAATGGCACTGACGACCGTTGGTGGGCATTGCCCGTAATAGGGGAACATTTGGTCTCTTCCCCATCCAACAGGCACGGGACCACCTCCCGCAAGTGCCGCAATTTTCAGACAATTAATATACAGATCCCCTTTTATTTACTCGAGGTGCTTTAGTGCACGAAGACACACACCTCAAACCCCAGGCTGTAGCCATCTACCGGCACCCCGTGAAGTTACATTCTTTCCTATTTCTAACTCCTCCTCCTAAGTTCTAGCTAGTGAAGTAATCCTTATTTCTGGTTCCTCTTATTCAACCTCTTCTGTTCTAGTTTGAGAAGGGACTCCCTCTGCACCGACTCCTTTCGAAGAATGCATCACTGAGAGGGAATCTTCTTTACAACGTGATGTCACAGCAACTCCCTCTCCTCGTAGAGTTGCCAGGGATCTATTGTGGTGGGATCTAATATTCCAATCCAGTGCCTGCTTGTTACAATAAATAAATAATTAAAATCCTCCTCGCCCAGGATTTGAACAGAATCTTCTTTGTAGAAGCCGACACTCTAGGGCAAGTGTTAGGATCAAGGAGACACGGGGTCGGAATAAAGCGTTTATACTTGAATTCAGAGTCTCATTTCTATACATAAAAGTGGCAACGAGGATTATGGATCGAAATTTAAGATTTTCTTTAATGGAATTTAATCCGGAAGTATTGGATTGGGAAGAGTGGAAGTTTAAATTTGAAAATTTTTTAATATTACACAAAGAAGTTGATGATGATTATAAATGGGCCTTATTAATTAACGCATTATCTCCTCAACCATTTAAGGTACTTCTTTCTTTATGTAAGCCAGAACAACCTGACAAGTGTTCTTTTAAAGATATTTTAAGTAAACTTGATGCAAATTACAAAAGGGTCACTTTTAAGTCAACTGAAAGAATAAAATTTTTTTCATTGAAGCAAAAAAGCAAGGCCAATCCTTAGTAGATTTTTCGAATGAAATTAAAGATACCGCAACTAAATGCGAATTTCCAAAAGATTTTTTCAAAGAGGCTTTAATTACTTCTTTTGTCATGGGCTTAGTCTATACATAAAAGCAAGGAAATAATAAAAAAAATAAATCATTTCATCGACGCTTCAGGAACGCATCTTCAAGACGAAATAATTGTCACAGTGTACTACAGTAGTGAATACTAATATTTACAAAGGTTCTGATGGGGGCTCGCTGGAGTAGTGCCCGGGCTAGGGTGTCGGCTTCTACAAAGAAGATCCTTGTTCAAACCCTGGGCGTCCGGGATTTCTTCATTAAATAAAAATATTTATTTAATGTAAACAAATCCTCAAGGAGGCTCTGGATTGGAATATTAGATCTCATCACAATAGCCCCCAGGCAACTCTACGAGGAGAGGGAGTTGCTGTGACATCACGTTGTAAAGAAGTTCCCTCTCAGTGATGCATTCTTCGAAAGGAGTAGGCGTTGAGGGTGTCCCTCCTCAAACTGGGACATCCTCCCTAGCATTGAAGTGGTTGGATAAAAGGGTGGAACCAGAATAAGGATTAGTTCACTGGCTAGAAACGAAAGCAGGAGAAGAATTAGAGATAGGAAATAATGTAACTTCACGGGGTGCCGGTAGATGGCTAAGGCCAGAGGCCGGTTGGGTTTGAGGTGTGTGTGGGGGGTGTGTGTCTTCGTGCACTTAAGCTCCTCGGGCAAATAAACGGGGATCCCGATAGGAATTTCAAATAATAATAAAGGTTCTGATGCCGAAACAAATGTCTGAAATATTCTTAAAAAATCGAAACTTACAATCCAATTCAATTATATAGCGCCGAGTAGTAAGATAACATCTTGTTCAATTGAAGATCAATATGAGTAGTTGGTATCCATTCATGCCTCTTGGTACAATCAATATGCCATTGCTGTCTATAGCCTATTACTGGCAAGAGAGAAGACATTTGCGGGATTGTAACTCCCTCTCTCTCTCTCTCATCTCCCTGAGGCTAGTGAAACGAGAATCTATCTCTCTCGATCTATTTACGCCTCTGGGCTTTCGAAGCAAAACGAGACAGAGATGACAGGAGCCTTTCTCGTCGTCGCTAAGAGATTCCCTTGGGAATTACTTAACCCTCCACAGAGGCAATCACATCTAATTCAATTTAATGATCGAAAAAAAAAAAAATATCGTATTACGAATCATTTACGGGTTATTGCTAAGAGACGGTGTGTTTACGTTTGTTACAGTCTGTCATTTATTTAAATATTTGATTGATAAAATATGAATAATTTTTTACTTTCTCTTACCTATATGTATATGTTAATATAAATATAAATACATATATAGAAAGTATTGGATTCAAGTCAAAAATTCGATGTTGAGATTTTGATGGATATACACGTTTTGAGGCCCCCTGAATCCAAAAAATTGGTTTTCGCGACATGGTCTGTCTGTCCGTCTGGGTTCATTTAAAGCATGAAGGAATTGAGCTAGGAGGTTGAAATTTTATATTTAAGTTCGACACCCCGTCAATTATTTTTTAATTGCTCTTTAAAATGTATATTCTCATTTTGCTGGTATTTGAGGGCATACTTTTCGAAAAATAGACTGAGGATGGCGTTTGGATGGAGCTATTTGGTATCCAAATGACTTAAATAAAATCATCGGATCCGAACCCGCGACCCTTGATATAGAAGGTTAGCACGTTAATCCCTACACCAAACCCGAGGGCCTCACCTATTGTTGAAATACAACAGCAATTTCACAAATTGTCATCTTAATTTGTTTTTTCTTTATCAAATATGTATAAATATATATCTGGATATTGTGATATGGGGATGTGGCTTATGGGCAGACAAGGCGAAAAATAAAAAAAATCATATAATATAATTAAAACTTAATTGACCAAAAAATAATTATTGTATTCAATTAATATAAAATCTAAGGGCGGGGGAAGAGGGGGGGGGGGGGAAAGGAGTGGATAAAAAGAATTAGGAAAAAAAATCTGGTGTGACTGGCGCACAGCACACAACTTTCTCTTACCTTCGGTAATCGAAAGTTGTGTTCTATGCTTGTCACACCAGATTTTTTGTGTCGACACCCAAGCAGCATTTAAAGTTTAAATGACTACACTGTTACCTTGAAGTTAACTTTAAAGTAATTTTTACCAGAGAGCGCAACGTATTTATATCGGTATGATTACCGGATTATTCCCAAAGTGGGGAATAGGATTGTGGTCTTTTTTACCACACAAAAACTTTAGCTGGAACGGTAATAATCACGTTACAGATTCGTAATAGGTACATAATGGTTACGTGAAGGTTTGGTAATTTTTCCCAATTATTCGATAGTTGAACCTCGGCTTTCCATTCGTTTATATTCGGAAATTATTTTAAAGAAATGGCATCATGCAAGTTAACCAAGAAATATGTCTATTTTAATGGTAAAAGAAGATGGCCGAAAAATGTTAAATTTTATTCACAGGCGAAAGAGGACATGGATTGGAAGAAAATACAAACGCTCGAAATTTTTTTGATAAATATAATGATTATACTTCGTATAAAATTGTGCGCCCTAACAAATATGTAGTTTTACGAATATTTTTTTATAAATGTCAAAATAAATAAAACCAACATTTTCAAAAAAACGGCTAATAATCATGTTTAATTATTTTGGTAGGTACAAATTTACATAAGTTTGTAAGTAATGGTCTTTATTTATCCAAAATTATTGTTTATTTCATTAATTGGGAGGTTAAATAATAATAACCATTATACAATACGACATCTTTATTTAAATATTACTTTAAAGTATTATTTTTCACTTTTAAGTCATTTTGACTATTTTTATAGTAAGAATTTCTTAAAAATAATACTGAAGAGACATTTTTACTCTACAGTGACAAATATTACCTTTTAGTTATTTTTATAAGTTATTTTAGGTTAGACTTACTTATAGGTTATATTAAAGGGTTTTTTTTATGGGAAAATAACTTCAGAAATTACGTCGAAATTTTATCACTTTTACCGTAACAAAGTGGTGGCTGCTACTTGATTTTATTACTTCAAAGTAATTTTTATTTTAAAGTAATATTTGCCACGGTAGCGCTACTAACATTTTTACTCTTGAGTAAAAAAACTTATAAGTAAATTCTTTGAGTAAATTTCACCAAATATTTACCTATGAATATTACCATTAGGTAGACAACTTTGAAGTTTAATTTGGTAGTAAAAATAACGTTATTTTTCCTGTGCTATTTACTTTAAAGGGAATTATTACTAAAAAGTTCCATAAATAAGTTTAATTAACTACATTTTTCCTCTCCAAAGGTAAAAAAAACTTTATGCTAGTAATTCTTACGGAAAATGCTGCTTGGGCATGTATTTAGTTCCCGGCAGTAGGGAATATTTGAATTCACAATCAGATGTAAAATTTATAAGTATGGGAAAATATTTATATTTTGTTACCATGACAACCATTTCTTCTATTTTCCCTATGAAGCACAAGAGTAAAGTGTGCTTCAAACAATTTTGAGGGCAAAACGAGAATATACATTTGAAAGAGCATCTAAAAAATAATTGATTTTTGAATTTTAATCAAAATCGTTAGAGCGAATTTTGAGGAAATCGAAAAAAAACTGAAAAAGTACATCAGTAAAGTACTAGTACTCTTTGGCCGATTTTGATTAAAAGCTTATTTTTCCGGTCCCGCGGGGTGTTTAACTTAAATATAAAATTTCAGCCTCATAGCTCAATTTCTTCATGCTTAAAATTGAACACACACACACACACACCCCCACACAGACAGACAGACAGACCATGTCGCGAAAACCACTTTTTTGGATTCAGGGGACCTCAAAACGTGAAGATCGATCAAAATCTCGACATCGAATTTTTGACATGAATCCAATACCTTCTCTCTATATACCGGGTGGGCCAATAGTGCGTGGACGGAAGATTGTGGGCTTATTAACGGACATTTTTAAAATTTGTTGATCGCACATAATGTGGGGCCTTTATGGCTACAAAGTAAAAATATTTTTGTTCTAATTGCACCTCATATACAGGGTGGTCCATATCAAAGTTATGTTTTTTTAAATGGAACGCCCTGTATATTATTGCATATTTGGATTCTACGGCCAATTTTAGTATGACTTTATGTCATGCAATGTATTCCAAACCAAACCGTTTAGCCGCAAATCGGGCTTTAGTGAAAAAACTGCTGTCTGGAAAAAATTGAATATCTCGCGAACCATAAAACTTAGGGGACTGTTCTTTTGGGATGTTACTAACCATGAAATGTACTAATGTAGGCTAGATGGGAAACCCGGAATTATTCTTGTGTTGGGAGAAATGGACATGCCAATTTGGAAAATTTCAAACATGGATAACTTCATTTTTTCAAATGGAACATGCTACTTTTTTTATGCCATGGGACGTGAAATTCAATTATCTTTCAGCTGATATAAGGTTGTCTGTATCTATCTTTGGTAGTTTTCTTTTATTCCAAAATATCTGATAACGAAAAAAAAAAATTTATTATAGACAAAATAATTGAAAAAAAATCCAAACGCAAAACAAAATTGTAATAAATGAACAAATTATGCTAAATATTCGAAAATGTCTTTTAATTTCCTTTAAAATCATTTATTTGAACTTCTCGAAAAAGAAATTAGGGTTATGTTCAGGTTAGGAGGTGCGCCATCTTGTTGACAAATCATAACCCGAATTTGAGCAAGCGGGACTTCTTTGAGTTCAAATAAATGATTATAAAGGAAATTAAAAGACATTTTCGAATATTTAGCATATTTTTTCCATTTATTACAATTTTGTCTTGCGTTTGGATTTTTTTTTCAATTATTTTGTCTATAATAAAAATTTTTTTTTTTCGTTAACAGATATTTTGGAATAAAAAGAAAACTATCAAAGATAGATACAGACAACCTTATATCAGCTGAAAGATAATTGAATTTCACGTCCTATGGCATAAAAAAAAGTAGCATGTTCCATTTGAAAAAATGAAGTTATCCATGTTTGAAATTTTCCAAATTGGCATGGCCATATCTCCCAACACAAGAATAATTCCGGGTTTCCCATCTAGCCTACATTAGTACATTTCATGGTTAGTAACATCCCAAAAGAACAGTCCCCTAAGTTTTATGGTTCGCGAGATATTCAATTTTTTCCAGACAGCAGTTTTTTCACTAAAGCCGATTTGCGGCTAAACGGTTTGGTTTGGAATACATTGCATGACATAAAGTCATACTAAAATTGGCCGTAGAATCCAAATATGCAATAATATACAGGGCGTTCCATTTGAAAAAACATAACTTTGATATGGACCACCCTGTATGTGAGGTGCAATTGGAACAAAAATATTTTTAATTTGTAGCCCTAAAGGCCCCACATTATTCACGATCAACAAATTTTAAAAATGTCCGTTAATAAGCCCACAATCTTCCGTCCACGCACTATTGGCCCACCCGGTATATATATTACATATATACATAGGTAAGAGAAAGTAAAAATAAAAGATTATCTTCTCTTATTATGAAATTAGTTTAAATATACACACTAATAAAATCAAATTTAATTCATTCGACCTCGGAACAGTAAAAAGAGTTTTTCAAGAAAATATAAATTGATAAAAACGTTGTTACACTGCCATGTCAAATATCCTGACAACTTGATATCATTTTTGTATATCTCTTACTATTTTTTAATTTTGTTAACTCTAGTGTAAATTATGATCTATTACAATAAAATTGTTTGACTGATCGTACGTCTTGATGAAGAGTGCGATCGGCACTCGAAAGGTCGCCAAAAAATAGATTTTTTTATTTTATTTTTCGTCTTAGCTGCCCACATCTTCATATATCTTTAGTTTTAATGATGGTCCAAATCCACGACCGAAACATCAAAGTGGACTGATTAAATTCACTTTTTGTTTCATTTTTTTTTCAGCAAATTATTTAATCTTAACCTTGAAAACTTTGACAAGTTTAAAAAAAAAGTTTAACCAACTTTTATTTTGAAACTATTATTGTTTTGTTGTTTCTGAAATATAAGCCTTGCGCAAATGCAAAAAATAAAACCAATCTCCACTTGAATGAACTTGATTGTCACAATTCCAGACAACAATCAATTAATTTGTGTCTAAAAAACAGAGAGAGAAAGGAGATAATCATGATCATCAAAATTCGATCAGAGAAGTGACTCAATTCACTTTTTCGACATGAGAAGAATAAAAAAGTAACTAAATGTCTTTTCTTAAGGGATTCTCTCTCTGAGAATGACCGAATAAAGGAGAGAGAGAGAGAGAGAGAAAAAAAGGGATAAGAGCTACTCTGGATTTCCGAGACAGAGAGAGGAAGATGTCTTGAGAAATTCAAATGAGGATTTTGTGATTAGTTACCTACACGTTCCAAATAAACAACTAGATAATATGATGTCAAATCGGTTAAGGGGATACAGAAGCGACGTCTAAACGTACTTTTAAAAAACTACACTATTATAAGGAATTTTTCAATGCGGTTTTTTTTTGATTGAATTAAATTCATAAGAGATTATTGGGACATCAAGCTATAATTTTTTTATTGACTTATTAAAAAATTATCGTAATTAATTTTTTTGTTATCAAGCAAATACAAAAAAACAATCTGTCCCAATAATCTTTAATTTTTTTTAAATTTAAAAATGAATTTATTGTTATTATTAATCACATATTAATTAAGAAATTTTTAAAATAAGCTTAGATGATTTATTTAAAAAATCAACTGTCAAATTAGTTCGGCATTCTTGCAATAGATGGCAGGCTAGTCAAATAGCCTATCCCTTAATAGCCTATAACTGACCTATATTTATATGCTTTTATAAAAGATACATAATATATAATAACATTTATAAAGTATTAATTGCTAAAAGATCAATGAAAATCAACCAAATGCATTAAATATTATTAGCTACACTGTTAAAAATTTTCAAGAAAACTTCCTATACAAGTATAGGAACTCTGTTTCATAAACTGTTTATGAATATATATGAGAAAGTTCAATTTGTTGCCAACCTAACAAATTTCTTGTATATTTTAAAATTAATTATTTTGGTAAAAATTGTTAATTTTAATTTGAATTTTTATAGCTATTTAGTTGAATTACTTTATAAAAATTATTTAATTAGTATGACTTCATAAATATTTAAATAGTTTAGAGCGCGAATTTCAAACCAGAATTTAATAAATTTAGATTTGTGAAATAAATTTTAAAAGAATAATTTCAAGTTTCCTAAAAATAATTATAAAATAATATTAATAAAAATTCCTTGAGGTAGTCGAGTTATTTGAGAACGTTTAGACCAGTGATTCTCAACTTGTCGCGGTACACTTTTAACGATTTCAAAATTTGGCGGCACACAAAGAAAAAGATAAGTTTAAAAGTTGGTAATTTGTTCATAAACTTTTATATTAATTTTATTTAATATCCTGGGTATATTAATATTAAATCACCGAAGTATATGAAAAATGATTGAAAATTCATATTTTTTTTTTTACAGTGTACCATTTTGACATCTCTTGGCAAATTTTTGAATTACTACTGTTTATTTATTTTCGAACATTATCAGGACCTCATGTGGCTCATATTAATATTATTATTACAAGCTCGGCGGGCTTTGTACTTTGAATTTGTCAAAAATTTATAGGGGAAGTGCGCCAATTATGGATTTTTTCAAATAACTGTAATGACTTTACAATGTTACAACTGTATGTACGTTGCGAGTTGATGAAAAAGAAAAATGGCTCCCGAGAATAGTCAGGTGCATGGGAGCAAATGGCATTAACAGGTGGTGGACTGTGCTGTTGGAGGGATAGTATGCGTTGACCCTCAAATTGACAGTTTTGTGTTTTGTGTTTTTTTTTTAGGTGGCAAGTGAATCGTGGGTACAAACGCGCCGTGCCCTCCTTTGGCTACGCGATCGTGCCTCCCGTGGCGTGGACTCAAACATCACACTCACCACTCCATCACCATCTAGTCATTTTCTAGTCTACGATTGGCTAGAAACGGCCGTCACAGTTGGACATTGGCGTGCCATACTTGCAGTTACGGATTCTGTTGTGACGGCTTTAGTGACCGATTGGTTGGCCGCTAAATGGAATACAAGTCGACGTCATGTACAAGAGCACCCGAGTGGATGTACATCTGGTGATTGGTGGGTGGTGGTGGTGGTACTTGGCATGTGGATAATAACAGACAAACACTTGACACCTTCTCACCGAAAGGCGTGCATATTGCAGTGCTTGTACTTGGATCTATCCTGTTTAGTCTTCTACTTATCATGATCGTCGCCATTGCCAGGTAAGACTATCGTTGTTTCAATAAGATAATTAGTCAGGTATTTACAAGGTTATTAAAGGCAGGAGCAGCCATTAAATGGTCTCTGAATGCTGGTTCTTATCACCGAAGATAGATAAAAATTTTATTTGGCTCTGAGAACTTCTTGCTCTCTAATGAGCCGACCAAAATAAGATACATTTTTAAATACAATAATATTTTTGTTATAGGATCTTTACGGTTGATTCTAAGAGAGGGGGTGATTTTGTAAACTTTGAGGTTTTTGATCCGAATTTGGATGTTGTGTGTGCGCTTATAAGCTTAAGAAGGAGACTTCAATCTTTACTGCTGAGACTATGGCAATACTCGAGGCCTTGTACTATGTTAGAGGCGGTTGATTTTCTCATTTGTTCCGATTCGAGATCAATTTTGAAAAAAATGTATAATTTGGGAAAAGATTCCTCCTGATTAATCGGATTAGGCAAGAGGTTTATGTTAACACACTTTTGGGAAAGAGAGTTAGGTTTTTTTTGGATGAAGAGCCATTGTGGTATTGTTGGAAATGACAGGGTGGATAGTACTGCGAGTGGGGCAGAAAGAATATCCCAATTTCCTCCTTCCAGTATCGGATTTGTTTGGCCTTATTAATTTTGGAGTGCATAAGAGATGGCAAAGTGAATGCAAGGCCTTGTCTAGAGATAGGGGTTATCTCTTTTCATTAGTTAAGCCCCAAGTTGGGCCTCCTTGCTATCTTCGGATGGAAGTTACGAGGTGTTTTTTTTTTAACTATGACCAGAATGAGGATGAACCATGCTCTATACCCAGGGGGGGGACAGGGGGGAATGTTCGTGTGATGGTGTGTCATGGGCTTGTCGCATCCTTTATTTTGTTTAGTTGTGTCAATATGAGGTTTAGGAGGGAGCTGGAGGATATTCTAAGGTGTGAGCTAGGATCAGAGTCATGGAACGTCACGCATTTATTGGCTAGTGAGGATGTGGGGGTCTATGAGGCAATGTTCCACTTTCTCATAAGAAATAAGCTTCGTTTGTGATATTTTTTTACTTAATTTATCTGTTAATTTATTTATTTATTGATATTTGTATATTTATTTATCTATTTATATAGATAATTAATATTTTGTATTGTAACAATTAATTTTCCTGAAGATGGTCGTGATTAGCGAGCGAATCGTCGACAGTTAAAAATTAAACAAAAGTTGTTTTTATTATTTAATCTATTGTATCTCCCGTATCTATTCCAAATATTTATATTTGTTCTCAGGCCTGATGATGGTCATTTTTCTGTGACCGAAACTGTATTTTGCAAGAAAACGTCAATTATTATTTTAAAAAAAATCCGACAGTAATTGCCATTAAATTATTATCTAATATAACCTGTAAAATGAGTGTGAACTTTCAAATCAGTTAATTTTAATCAAATATTAATCGTCAGGTGCTTAAAAATGACGAAAAAAAAAAAACGTTGAGTCTTTTTTTTTAATTAATTATTAAGCTTTCAATTTGCCCGCTCAACAGGAGCAAACTTTCCACCCAAACAAACTTTGAATAACATAATTTTAGAGAGCTTACTTTCTATCTAAATAGATTGAATAAAGTTACTCAACTCAACTAAACTGTCCCTCCCTTCTCTTCTTTTCTAAAACCAACATTTGTGGATGGCACAAGTGAGAAAGAAAAAAAAAACAAGCAGTTGATGAATTAAGAATCAAAAGACGTTAATTAATCCCCTCGCCCTTCAAAATGGCCTTTTACCCTTTGCACCACCTTCCGTGACTTTAAATATTGAAAAGGTAGTTCTAAAGGCGATCACACAGATGCCCTGCATAGGCTGGAGATCCTGGGTTCACTTACCGGGGACGATTGGTCAAATAAACATACTTTTTTTTTATTTCATCCCTTAAGACATAGGGCTTCTAGGTTTAATCAAACAACATGATATAAAAATCTGGTGTGACTGGCGCACAGCACACAACTTTCTCTTACCCTTCGGTAAGAGAAAGTTGCGCACTGTGCTGGTCACACCAGATTTTTTGTGTCGAGATATATTTAGTTTCCGATAGCACCTTAGTTTCAAACTTGCATTTTAAATGTTGACTGCTTCAAATAAACTATGGTTATTTTTCAAAATTTTAATCTCATATTTGGACATTTTATACACAATATAGAATCGTAAATAAATACAAAATTTCATAAGAATTGGAAAAAAAAATTTTAAATGCCTAAAAAGTTCTAAAGGGGACCCCCTTTTGAATCTAAATTAACATGCAAATCCCTATAGGAAATTAACATTGTTCCTATGCGAAGATAAGGTGGAAAGGGAATTTAAAAAGAGTAGAGAGAGACGATAATGTTTGCAAGTGAGAGAGAGACATATATGTTTTCTTTGAAACAATTTTTTTTTTTTTTTTTTTTTTTTTTTTTTTTTTTTTTGAAAAAAAAACATTCACACTTTTTTCTCATTCACACTCACACTCACACACACATTCACATTCACACAGTCTTTTCGGCAACTCAGGCCATATAAGACTTTTTACGATATCCGTTATTAATAAATATACATATATGGGGTCCAGGCATTCTTATTTAAGCCATTTGATATCCAATTGGCTTAAATAAAATCATCGGACTGCCTGGGGTCCGAACCCGCGACGTTTGGTATACGAGGTTAGCACGCTAACCTCTACGCCATGCCCCGAGGGCTTTGAAACAATTAAAGACACAAATAAATTTAAAAAAAATGGGAATTTAAATAATAATTGATTTTTAATCTAATAAAAAGAAAAAGATTTAAATTCCGTTACCATGGCAACCATTTCTATCTTTCCTATGAAGAACAAGAGTAAAGTGGTCTTCAGAAGATTTCAACGGCAAAATGAGAATATACATTTTAAAGAGCATCTAAAAAATAATTGATTTTTGAATTTTAAAAAAAATCCTTGGAGGGAATTTTGAGAAAATCGAAAAAAAACTGAAAAAGTACATCAGTAAAGTACTAGTACTTTTTGGCCGATTTTGTTCAAAAGCTTATTTTGAGCGTGTGGGAAGGTACCTAAGTTAAATATAAAATTTCAATCCGGTAGCTCAATTCCTTCATGCTAAAAATCTGTCCACACATACAGACACACACGCACACACACACACATACATACACACACACAGACCAATTTGCGGGACCCACTTTTTTGGACTCAGGGGACCTCAAAACATGTATATCCATCAAAATCTCGACATCGAATTTTTGACATGATCGCAATACTTTCTCTCCTATATATTTCATATATAGGCTAAGAGAAAGTAACAAACCAAATATAAATAATAATAATATAGAAAAAAATCTGGTGTGACTGGCGCACAGCACACAACTTTCTCTTATCTTCGGTAATCGAAAGTTGTGTTCTGTGCTTGTCACACCAGATTTTTTGTGTCGACATGTATTTAGTTTCTAACAGAACGGTACATTCGAATTTCAAGATGTAAAATTTAAAAGTATGGGAGAATATTTTATATTTTGACAACCATTTCTCCTATCTTTCCTATGAAGTACAAGAGTAAAGTGGTCTTCAGAAGATTTCAATTAACAAAATGAGAATATACATTTTATAGATAATCTAAAAAATAGATTTATGAATTTAAAAAAAAAATCTTTGGAGCGAATTTTGAGAAAATCGAAAAAAACTGGAAAAAGTGAATCAGTAAAGTACTAGTACTCTTTGGTCGATTTTGTTCAAAAGCTTCGTGTCACGTCCCATGGGGGTGCCTAACTTAAATATATAATTTCAACCTCCTAGCTCAATTCCTTCATGCTTAAAATTGAACCCGGGCAGAGAGACAGACACACACACAGACACACACACAGACAGACAGACTATGTCGCGAAAACCACTTTTTTTGGATTCAGGGGATCTCAAAACATGTATATCCATCAAATTCACGACATCGAATTTTTGAAATGAATACAATACTTTCTCTATATATTAACATATATATATATATAGGTAAGAGAAAATAAAGAATCAAACAGAATTAAATACTATATAAAAATATATAATTTTAGTCTATTTTTTAAATCTATAAATAATATAAATAAATTCCGCCATTTTATTTTATTATTCATTTCTTATTAGCCAACTTGAAGAGGTTCCAAGTCAAATGACGCACGGCCTTCCCCTCTCATCTTACTATAAGAGCCAATTGGAATGTGAGAGGAAAAAGAGGCGGGGTCAACTTCATTGCTTTCTTCCAATTGGCTACCATGTGATGTTGCCTATCTCCCAGGCGCGTCTCTTTGGAGGTTTATTTTTAAAAAAATTTCTTTCAATCACCAGGATAAAATGTTTGATTTCTTTAATCACATCATCTTTTTACTTTCTCTTACCTCTATATATATGTTAATGTTAATTAATATATAGAGTGGTTTTCGCGACATGGTCTGTCTGTGTGTCTGTGTTCAATTTTAAGCATGAAGGAATTGAGCTAGGTGGTTGAAATTCCATATTTAAGTTAGGTACCCCCATGGGGCGTGACACGAAGCTTTTGAACAAAATCGGCCAAAGAATACTAGCACTTTACTGATGCACTTTTTTCAGTTTTTTTCGATTTTCTCAAAATTCGCTCCAACGATTTTTTTTTTAATTCAAAAATCTATTATTTTTTAAGATGCTCTTTAAAATGTATATTCTCATTTTGCCATTGAATTCTTTTGAAGACCACTTTACTCTTGTACTTCATAGGAAAGATAGGAGAAATGGTTGCCATGGTTACAAAATATAACTATTTTCCCATCTTATAAATTTTACATCCGGCGGAAACTAAATAAATGTCGACACGAAAAATCTGGTGAGACAAGCACAGAACACAATTTTTGATTACCGAAGGTGAATTAGGATTTATTTATTTAATAAATAAAAATTGAGAGAATTTGTGTGTGTCCTTTATAGAATAAGTTCCTTTGCTCTTTTACTCAAAAACTCTTTCTCTCTTCTCTTCTTGCCCTCTTCTAAAAATACTCGCAACGTTAATCATCACGTTTACACCCCAATAGCGATCAAAGTGGAATTCTTAATTTAGCCTTTGAACTATATATGTGAGATTTTCTGCTATTAGACAGCTACAGCTATCTATAAAAATCTGGTGTGACTGGTCGCACAGCACACAACTTTCTCTTATCTTCGGTAATCGAAAGTTGTGTTCTGTGCTTGTCACACCAGATTTTTCGTGTCGACATATATTTAGTTTCCGCCGATATATTTTTTTTTTTTTTTTTTTTTCATTCACACTTTTTCTCATTCACACTCACATTCACACACACATTCACACAGTCTTTTCGGCAACTTAGGCCATATAAGACTTTGACGATAACCGTTGTAATGTATATTATCTATTGTGGGTTGAGGCATTTCTATTTAAGCCATCTGGTATCCAAATGGCTTAAATAAAATCATCGGACTGCCTGGGTCCGAACCCGCGACGTTTGGTATAGGAGGTAGGCACGCTACCTACTACGCCAAACCCGGGGGCAAAAATTTTGCCCTTTATAGACCCGAACCCGGGTCTCTCTATTCAAACCCCGGTGTGTTACCACCTGCACCAGCCGATATATTAGAATTCAAGATGTAAAATTTATAAACATGGGAAAATATTTATATTTTGTTACCATGGCAACCATTTCTCCTATCTTTTCTATGGAGTACAAGAGTAAAGTGTTCTTCAGAAGATTTCAATGGAAAAATGAGAATATACATTTTAAAGAGCATCTAAAAAATAATTGATTTTTGAATTTTAATCAAATTCGTTAGACTGAATTTAGAGATAATCGAAAAAGACTGAAAAAGTACATCAGTAAAGTACTAGCACTTTCACTAGTCAATTTCTCAAATGATCATTGACTTTAAAAAAATGCATTCATTTTTTTATGCAATTGTCTCATCTCGTTAATTTTTTGATCCAGTTTATTCTTAAATAATTTATCTCTGTCTTAGGAAACAAGTTAACTGTTAAATTAATCACACATATATACTCTCAGTTATTAGAGAGAAAGGAGAGAGAGAGAGAATACATAGTTGATAACTATACTAATTTAGAAAGATGGATCGATACCTCTGCCTCTTGGGGTATCTTCAAATCATCACGTAGTATACACTGTTAAATATTTTCAAGAAAACTTCATATACAAGTATAGGAACTCTGTTTCATAAACTGTTTATGAATATATATGAGAAAGTTCAATTTGTTGCCAACCTAACAAATTTCTTGTATATTTTAAAATTAATTATTTTGGTAAAAATTGTTAATTTTAATTTTAATTTTTATAGCTATTTAGTTGAATTGCTTTATAAAAATTATTTAATTAGTATGACTTCATAAATATTTAAATAGTTTAGAGCGCGAATTTCAAACCAGAATTTAATAAATTTAGATTTGTGAAATAAATTTTAAAAGAATAATTTCAAGTTTCCTTAAAATAATTATAAAATAATATTAATAAAAATTCCTTGAGGTAGTCGAGTTATTTGAGAACGTTTAGACCAGTGATTCTCAACTTGTCGCGCAGTGCACTTTTAACGATTTCAAAATTTTGGCGGCACACAAAGCAAAAGATAAGTTTAAAAGTTGGCAATTTGTTCATAAACTTTTATATTAATTTTATTTCATATCCAGAGTATATTAATATTAAATCATCGAAGTATATGAAAAATGATTGAAAATTCATATTTTTGTTAAAGTGCAGTATTGGGATGCAAATAGGAAATTGGAGGAGGGAGGCGGAGAAGTATATCAGACAGTACAGAGATAGCGTCACCATTTTTTGGTGTAGACTAATTGTATAACATTTTTTTGTAACATAATCACGCATATATAGGTCCTTCATTCACTATCATATCATGAATCTAAATCTCATTTTATTTCACACTCTCGTTTCACTTCTAATCAACTTTAGCACTTTATTTTAACCACTTAAGTCCCAACCACTTCAATGAAAGGGGGCGGGGGGGGGGAGGCTCCCTCTCCAACTGCTACCATCACCAAAACCAAAGATAATAGGTTAAAATAAAGTGCTAAAGTTGATTATGACGATCGATCGATCGTTCCCTTCTAATTGGTGGCTAATTGCCAACTCCTCGTCTTAACGCTAAGAGAATCTATTCTACAAAATCTACAATTAATTCATGGGTTAAAGAGAATTGATAATGAGTTGTTTGATTCTTCTTTTTGTTTTCGTTAAATAAAAATCTGGTGTGACTGGGAAGTTGCTAAAAACAGAGCGTAATGGACGGATGGACAGATGAACGGACACTATTACACTATTATATATAGGCTATAGAAGAAAGATAATAAAAAAAGTATTTTGTGTTTTAATATTTTCTTTTCTCTTGTTTCAGGAAGCAACTTTTGAAACATCGTATGGCCAAAGGACCTTATAAAATTTTATTAACACCATCTGATTTTGTCTTCCCTCAAGTTGCTGACACTCTGCGAGTAAGTAAACTTTTAAGATTTATTTTTTTGAGATAAAAGATGAAAAGAAGGAATTTGTGGTTTCCTTTCTCTTTATTTAATAGCTTTTTGCCGGGTTGCAAGAACGTATTTAACGGTTCGTTAAACGCTTTTGGTGGTTTAAACCTTCCGCTAAATAATTTTGGGTTGCAAGAACGTATTTAAAGGTGATTGGTTCGTAAAAGCTGTATTTAAACTAAAGGTTGAAATTCGGAGCTTTAAACTATAAAGTATCCACTAACCTGATTTGTTTCATTGAAATAAATAAGAATTTGGTGACTATATTATCACGCGAGAGAGGTAAGATAGAAATACATTAATTTAATTGAGTTTTCTTTAGTTTCTGAAACGTTTTAAGCGATATTATTAATTATTATAGATATTCATTCGATGAAGAGAAAAAGTGAGGTTATAGCATATTCCCAGTTTCTTTATAATTTAACATCTGACAGCCAGATCTACCAACGTATTTATTATTTTTATTTTACGATATTCAAATATAATTAATATTTTTATTTATTTTATAATTTTGGTACTATTATAAATTATACAATTTGCCAATGCGCCCTTGCGGTCAAATGGCCAACTACATAGAGAGCTGTCATTTTCGGGGGCCCAATCGTTTTGCATCTATCTATATATCTTAACAGTAGGGAATAGTTAACGGTTCCTTTAAAGTTGCTTTAGCAACAGCCTATAATTTTAAAGCCCAAAGCGATGTTTACCTTGCAACCCGGCATTTCTGTCTTAAAGGAGTCCACTGGATACAAGTTTAATTTTTTCATTGAGCCATAGTTTTATAATACAACAAGAAATATCCCAAATTGGAAATAAACTTGCCTGCTGGAGGCGGGCAGGGGGCGGCAGGAGATAGAGAAAAGCCCGCCAAAGGCTTATAGATTGCAAAATTGATTTGATAAATGGCTAACTTCGGATATCAATTTGAATAATTTCCCAACTTCAAACTTCTTTTCTTCTGTGGGTTGGAAAAAAAAAGATTTATCTCAAGTTTTTAATTAAATTATTAGTAGCTGCTTTAAAGTTTTAATTTTTTTTTTTTTTTTTTTTTTTTCAACAAGATTGACTTTATACTTTCAAGAGGTGGGGGTAATTTCTTTTTAATCACTATTTTAGAAAAAAAAAAAAAAAAACGTACATAGCTTAACCTTATAAGCCTTCTATTTCTTTTGCTCCCACATTTTAATACTAAATTGGAAAACAGTTATTAAAGGAGATAGAGAAAAGATTAACTTTCTCTTACCTCTATAGGGACCGTGTATCTAGACCTTTGCGCCCACTAGTGGCAATCATCTTAATTAGTTGGGGATTTTGTTAAATATTTAACATGTGATTTATTTTTGAATAATTTTTAATAAAATATATTGAGATTATTTGAATTATGTCGACTTCAAGAAAAAATTACTGTATCCGTGGCTGTAATAATACATCACGTCAGAAACCTGGAATGGATGTGAAAGTGAAATTTTATAAATTTCCAGATAGCCGCATGGAAAATAGCAAAACGTAAACAGTGGATAAAAACAGTAAAAAATTCTGTCAAAGTCCAAAATTAATTTAAAAATAATAAAATATTAAAATGAATTTTTTGATTAAACTCGACGCATGTAAAAAAATTCATTTTGATAACCAAGTTCTTATTATTTATGACATTTATTTCATAATAAAAACTTAACCTTAAAACTTTTTTTCGATTTCAGAGAAAACCCAAAAGACTGGGTACCAAATCAAAATACGAGAATTTGTAGGACTCATTTTCAGTGGCGTACCGATGGGGGGGGCGGAGGGGGTGGTTTGTTTATTGTTTAGATTTTTAATTATGAATGTTTTTTCTATGAGCCGTTAAAAACATTCAAGATATTTTCAAACAGTGGCGTACCGAGGGGGGGCGGAGGGGGCGGTCCGCCCCAGGCCCCGAGCCGGCATAGACCTCCATATATTTATAAAACAAAATTTAATGAAAATTTCTCTTTGAGAGCCCCCGGGGCCCTCTGGGAAAAACGGAAAAAAAAATTCAATATAAGGCCCCCTCTTCTAGTGCCGCCCCAGGCTCCCAACTGCCTCGGAACTCCTCTGCTCATTTTATAAACAACGCTAAATCGTAACATCCGTCTTATGTTCACTTGATTTTTCCTGGAAACGAAAATATTTAAAAAAAAAAATACAATCCTTGGGACGTATCCAGCGATTAAAATATCGTGAATTACTAAAAGGTACTAGTACTAATAAATAATAAACTAATAGTACTAATAAATAATAAACTTATAAGTACTAATAAATCCGACTTTTGGTCACAAAGAACAATTCACCCCGGAAGAAGTAGATGAAACATACACTGTAAAAAAAAAATATTAATTTTCAATCATTTTTCATATACTTCGGTGATTTAATATTAATATACCCAGGATGTGAAATAAAATTAATATAAAAGTTTATGAACAAATTACCAACTTTTAAACTTATCTTTTTCTTTGTGTGCCGCCAAATTTTGAAATCGTTAAAAGTGTACCGCGACAAGTTGAGAATCCCTGGTCTAAACGTTCTCAAATAACTCGACTACCTCAAGGAATTTTTATTAATATTATTTTATAATTATTTTAAGGAAACTTGAAATTATTCTTTTAAAATTTATTTCACAAATCTAAATTTATTAAATTCTGGTTTGAAATTCGCGCTCTAAACTATTTAAATATTTATGAAGTCATACTAATTAAATAATTTTTATAAAGTAATTCAACTAAATAGCTATAAAAATTCAAATTAAAATTAACAATTTTTACCAAAATAATTAATTTTAAAATATACAAGAAATTTGTTAGGTTGGCAACAAATTGAACTTTCTCATATATATTCATAAACAGTTTATGAAACAGAGTTCCTATACTTGTATAGGAAGTTTTCTTGAAAATTTTTAACAGTGTAGCCTCAGGGGCGTATATAGAAATTTTTTTTCGGGAGGGGAGGCCTTGAGTCAAAAATTTTTTAATAATCTGTTTCACGGAGTTTTTTAGAAAAATAATCTTTTATAATAATATACGAAATGGTGTGATTTCGCACCTTCGGGGCCAAGTCTGTCTGCGCTCCTGGGTAAGATATAAAAAAAAAATAATTTTCCCTCACAATAAATTGAAGGTAAACAACAAAAATAATTAAAGAGAGTATTAAAGAAGATGAAAAATAAAAGAAGAAAGAAAGAATTGGGAGTTAATTAAAAAGTTTCTTTTTGAAGAATGACTCCCCCTCCCTTCCCCCTCCCCCTCCCCCCCTCTTTTCTCTCTCTTTTTGTTTCCTTCAAGTTTATGAAAACTTTTTTTTTTCTATTATTTCCAGAAACAATTCACTATTAAAAATTTAATTTTTGTTTTGTTTATGAAGGGTGAAAAAAATACAAACTTTTGTTTAATTTTGTATTATTTATTGCTACTATATTAAAGAAAATGTAATCAATAAGGTTTACGTCAACAAGTGGAGGTTCTAGGATTTGATTAAGGCGGAATAGGACGCATGTTTTTCCCGATAAGAGGGCGTTGTGTGTCATAAAAAGTATGCCCAAAAAATCAAGTAATTCAAAAATTTGCCAAGAGATGTCAGAATGGTAGCTAATAATATTTAATGCATTTGGTTGATTTTCATTGATCTTTTAACAATAAATACTTTATAAATGTTATTATATGTCTTTTATAAAAGCATAAAAATATATAAATAGAGGCCAGACATAGGCTAATACTATATCGGCTGTTAGACTAGCCTGCCATCTATTGCAAGAATGCTGAGCTAATTTGACAGTTGAATTTTAAATAAATCATCTAAGCTTATTTTAAAACTTTCTTAATTAATATGTGATTAATAATAACAATAAATTCATTTTTAAATTTAAAAAAAATTAAAGATTATTGGGACAGATTGTCTTTTTGTATTTGCTTGATAACAAAAAAATTAATTACGATAATTTTTTAATAAGTCATTAAAAAAATTATAGCTCGATGTCCCAATAATCTCTTATGAATTTAATTCATTTAAAAAAAAAACCGCATTGAAAAATTCCTTATAATAGTCTAGTTTTTTTTTTTTTAAGTAGGTTTAGACTTCGCTCCTGGACCCCATTATGGCTGTCTGATAAAACAGTTAGTTCAATAATATTTACTGTTTGTTTAGAGATTATCATGTTTCTTTTCGATTAAACAAGTGTAATCATATTACTTCTTCGAGCTCTTTCTACATATACGTTGCGAACAATGACCGGAGGTGTCAGCCAAGAAGAGGTGTCTCTATATCAGTTAAACTCCCAACTTTACGAAGTTTCCATCCCAAATCTATTCAACCATCATTCATGTCCCTACCGATTAGCTGATGCTGATGGGTTAAATAGATTTGGAATTAAAGGTCGTAAAGCTGGGAGTTTCAGTATAGAGACACCTCTTTCTGTCATTGTTGGTCAACCACAGCCAATTCCACGCCCGAAAAATTTCTACATATAGTATTATATTGGCGCAGTCGTTCAACCTACGAGGGTGGCCCGATAAGTACTTAGCCTCACCGCCTGATGGCGCCAGTATCGCAAGAGCAATTTACTATCTTCTAGTACGGCTATTGTCGAAATTTCAGCCGGATCGGACTCGTAGTTTTGTTTTGACCGCGTGTGGAAGCGGGCGTGTCCGCGGATTTTAGAAAAATGAAAAAAAAAGCAATATCGCTCGGTGATTCGGTTCTTGTTTTTGGAAGAGAAATCGCGCAGAGAGCGTTTGGATGCTGTGTACGGTGATTCTTCTCCTTCGATGGTGACCGTCAAAAATTGGTTTCGCACGTCAGTTTTTGATGAGCCACGTCCAGGTGCGTCGAAAACAAAACTATGAGTCTGATCCGGCTGAAATTTTGCGTTAAGAGAATGTACTACAAGATAGTAAATTGCTCTTTCGATGCTGGCGCCATCAGGCGATGAGGCTAAGTACTTATCGGACCACCCTCTCAATCTCCACTCAATAGAATTTTGAAATTAGAACAAAAATTGATTAACTGAAACCTCCCAAAGAAAATGTTTTTTTTTTTTTTTTTTTTTTTTAAACATTCACACTTTTTTCTCATTCACACACACATTCACACAGTCTTTTCGGCAACTTAGGCCATATAAGACTTTGACGATAACCGTTATTTATGAATTTTTCTATAATAGGGGTCCAGGCATTCTTATTTAAGCCATTTGGTAAGAAAATGTTAAAAGTGTTTATAATTTGACAAGAACTTGTTGTAAATACCTAAGAAGTTCCTCTACTATCCACACCCTTGTTATTGCACATTTTTATTTCATATACAATAATTAACCATTTCATTCTAATTTTTTTTTGTTTATTTCCAGGTGGATGAAGGAATCGAGGCAATGCTCTGTTGTTGGCTACAACAACTCCAAGAATTCGGTGGTCCTGAAGTAGTGGATAAACCAGATTTATTGAAAGGATCAGTGGGCTCATTAAGGTCCCATGCCGCTGTTAAGAATACTGGAAGCACGGCCAGTTTAAGTCGAAATATGGTTGTGGATCCCAAAGCAAGATACAATGTAAGTAATTATTTATATCCAATATAAATGGGGCTCGCTGGTGTAGCGAGCTAGGGTGTCAGCTTCTACAAAGAAGATCCCTGTTCAAATCCTTGGCTTGCGGGATTTTTCATTTAAATAAAAATATTTATTTAATGTAAACAAATCCTCAAGCAGGCACTGGATTGTAATATTGGATCTCACCACAATAGCCCCCAGACAACTCCACGAGAAGAGAGAGTGTGACATCCCATCGTGCTGTGGAAGGGACGTAAAGAAGGTTCCCTCTCATTTGATACTTAAAGTTCTATTGTGTTCCCCCTAAACTCTGGTTCATAGCCTTTGGAGAGGATCAATCTAGGAATGGTTCATGTCCATCTTTTAAGCCCTTGGTACCTAATTGGAGGAGAATATATCTCTATTCTAGTAAAAACGCTCCATTTGATTGGTTTTTTTGCGTCAAGCCGAACTCAAGTCTAAGTTTACTAAGAGTTTAAAAGATGGAAATGAACATGAAGCTTTTCCGATAAGCCATTCTTGAGAGATAACGTTAATTTATCTAGCTAATAAATTTTTTGTTTTCAGGGAGATCTCGTCCAATTAAAAGAATTACCAGTTCAAGGCACCTTCGAACTCAAGAATAAAGCAATGGATATTCTTGTCTTGGTAAATTTCTTACGATTTATTCAATTAAATTATGGATTTAGAGAGGAAATTAGAGTAAAATAGTATAAGCTTCCTTTTCTCTATTTATTTAATGATATACAGTACTGATAAAAGCAAAAAATCTGAGTTATTTAATTAGGATAATTTGGTAAAACTTGAATGCTCTTAAGACTATTTTACTATTTGATATATCGTGGTAAAAATAAGGAGTTGTAGAAATAGAAATAAAAAGTCCAAGACTCATAATTTTTTTCTTTTCCCTTTCATAGATCCATGGGCTCCGACATGAGAACCTTAATCCATTAATTGGACTTTTGCCTGATCCAGCACGACCTGCCTTAGTGATGGAATATGCTTCAAGAGGTTCCCTTGAGGATGTTTTAGTTCAAGATGAAATTAAATTAGATTGGTCCTTTCGATTATCTCTTCTTACAGATCTTGTGAGAGTAAGTTTATACGTATATTTCATCTTTAATTATTAATCATTTTTCTTCATAAATATTTATGGATTTTGGAGTGGATAACTTATCCCTATTATACCATCAATCATAGTTGACTTCAGCTATTTAGCTGCAAAGAATGATATTTCTGCGTAAGTGAGTTATTTAATTCGGATAGCTCACTTAGGTATCACTAAAACACTAAGAAAAGTGCGTGACCGGTTTTATTGGCCAGGGCATTCTCAGCAAGTAGATGCTTTCGTTAATGCCTGTCCGCAATGTGCTTCGAAGAAAGGTACTAGTTCTCGGGCTCCAATGAATCTGATCTCAGCAGGATTTCCCTTCCAACGTATTGCCATGGATCTCTTGGGACCTTTGCCGAAGACTGAAGAAGATGATGATGCGATTCATTGTTGGATAAATTTTATAGTTATAGTCTATTCTAATGCCTATAAACTGGCAACAGATGGTTATTTCCTCTTAGAATGTCATTGATTATTTTCGGAACCGAAATCTGCAAATTAATGGCTTCCAAACTCTTTAGGAGAAAAGATCAGGAGTGAGTGGTCTATCACTATTTCAGATGGTACTAAATTACTTATTATTTTGGTCGCTGAAGGTATAGGGGATTAGTCTTTTTTCTAGAATATTCCTTGGCCTTAAATCTCTATGATCAGTCATGAACCCTGTTTTTAAACTATTCCAGAGATTATTTATGTAGAATAGAATACTTCTTTTGAACTAACTGTTATTAAAAGACATCATCTTGACTGAAGAAAAATAATTAATTATTCTGTTTATTAATTTCAAATGTTTTTTTACATTTTTAGGGGATGAGATATCTTCATAGTAGCCCTATCAAGGTCCATGGCAATTTGACATCTCGCAATTGTGTGATTGATTCTCGATGGGTTTTAAAAATCACTGATTATGGATTAGCACCGTTTTTTGAATCACAAAATGTAATCAGAACAAATAAAACAGCCCGAGGTAAGGAAATATAATTATAAAGAATTAAGCCCTCTGCACACTGAGCTAGTTTTGTTGATAGATTTGCTACCAGATTTTGCTACTAGATTTCAAACGCGCTCTGGAGCTGGATTTCCTGATAGATTTTTATAATGTTGAATTCACATGTCGCTAGCTTCACGCCCCGCCCCCCAAACTGGTTTTTAGGTTGGCAAGTTTGAATCCTGCCCGCCAATAACTCAGATGCTCAGATCTATTTATTTTTGACTCAGATGTCAATGAAAATGGCTAATAGAACCACTCTACATATTTTTAATCGAAAACACTTGACACTGTTTGACGCCATACTGCTATCCGATTGGTCCTCATTCAAAACTAGTAGTCGCAACATCACGTGACACTATACTGCTTTCTGATTGGTTCTCACTCGAATCTAGTACCAAAATCCATCCCCAAAAATAGCCCCGGACTTAACCTGAAATCTATCAAGAGAACAAGCAACGGACCTAGCATTGACGTCATTTTGCATCTCCAAAACTAGCAAGAGAACAAGCAGAGAACCTAGCAAGCAATTTAGCCCGAAATCTAGCCTCGTGTGCAGAGGGCTTTAGTTTCCATTTGATCTTGTTGAAAATTTTATTGTTTTTTTAACCATTAATGCGCTAATGACCTTAGATGTCGAGGCGCCCTAAATCGTAATCACAATTTTAACTATTAATGCCTTCACCAAGGAGTGATGCTGTATGATAAGCGAGTCGTTTCCATCTTCGGTAGATAATTTGAGAAACGTAGCAATGCAGGTAAATGACCCAAATAAAGAAGAATCAGAATATAGTGGAAGATAAAGACCAACATCAAAGCAAAAATATCTTTGTTGTCTTTCCTATCAACAATCTCATTTTTTCTAAAAGAAGATAGAATCTCATTGAGTATCATACAATATCTGTACTTTGCAGAGACGATTTGAAACAGGATTACTTTAATTTTGTACAAAGTTTACTTCCTGGAGTGAAATCCCTAAAAATATTTGCTAGATTATGTCTTTATTTTAGAACTTTTATGGACGGCTCCAGAACTTTTGCGAGATCTCACTTTAAGAAGACGAGGAACACAGCCTGGAGATGTTTATTCTTTTGGTATAATCATGCAAGAGGTTGTTGTCAGAGGGGAGCCATTTTGTATGCTATCTCTAACACCAGAAGGTATTAAATAATTATACAATAAAATTACAATATCTTTAATATTATCTTTTTTATATTTTTTGAAGATATAATAGAAAAAGTAAAGAAGCCCCCTCCTCTAATCAGACCATCAGTAAGTAAGGGAGCGGCACCACCGGAGGCAATTAATATTATGCGTCAATGTTGGGCCGAAAGTCAAGATATGAGGCCGGATTTTAATGCAGTTCATGATTTATTCAAGAAACTCAATCATGGACGGTATTTTGAATATTTTATTTATTTGTTAAAAATGATTTTCTAATTCTTTCTTCTCCTTCAGCAAAGTAAATATTGTAGATACTATGTTTCAAATGTTAGAAAAATATTCAAATAATTTGGAAGATTTAATACGAGAACGAACGGAACAATTAGATATGGAGAAGAAAAAAACGGAACAACTTCTTAATCGAATGCTTCCTAGGTAAATAAAAAAAAATACAATTCTTTGTTACTGAACAAGGCCAAAATGTTTTTTTTTCTTTTTGTTTTTTGTAGTTCGGTGGCCGACAAACTGAAACTAGGAATGCCCGTGGATCCTGAAGATTTTCGTGAAGTTACAATATATTTTTCGGATATCGTAGGCTTTACGACAATCTCTGCATTTTCAACCCCTTTTGAAGTAGTAGATTTACTCAACGATCTCTACACTTGTTTTGATGCTACAATAAACGCTTATAATGTCTATAAAGTAAGTTAATATAATCCAAATCTAGATTTCTAAGTAGAATGAACAACTCGATTCTCTAATAAATTAACTTATGAAAATAGGGCAGGGATATTAAGGGTAAATTTCTTTTAAAGGTGGAGACGATCGGTGATGCTTACATGGTGGTTGGTGGACTTCCTGTACGAATTCCTGACCATGCTGATCAAGTAGCAACCATGGCTTTAGATCTTCTACATCAGAGTGGACGATTTAAGATCCGTCATTTGCCTAATACACCTCTCCAGCTGAGAATTGGCATTCACACAGGTGACAAAATAATTGGTCCTATTTAATCTTTAGCCAAATTGTCTATATTTTATTAATGACGTTGCTCCTAAAGGCATTAATTGTGTATAGAAAACAAGCTGATTTTCAAATCTCTGCCCTGAACAATGGTATTTATAATTTGGACAAACTGATTCAATTTCTGGAAATTGTACTGAAATGGCGATCGCATTTGATTTTACCCAACAGGCCTAACATCTCTTGTACATATTCCTTGCATATATCTTCCTCATAATTGTTTTATAAAGAATTCTTTATTAAATGACAAATATAACATAACCATAACAACCTCTACAACATCTTCTTTCTTTTACAAAATGCTAACAAAGAATACAATTAATGCTATAAACTTCTTTTCAATAATCTTCTTTCTGACTTCAAAATCATGTACTTATTATCGTCACTTTCTTCTTTATCTTGCTCATTATTCTGACTTTCATTCATATTCTCATTCATACCAATTTCCTCTTCATTATTTCCTCTAACCTCTTGATATCGTTCAATATTTTCTTTACCATTCTCTCCTCCTACCTCTTCTTTTCTGAAACTATCCTTCCTCCACTCAAAATCATCCTCTTCCTCGTCTCTCTCTTTATCTTTTCCATTTTTCCGAGCTTTAATAAAAATCCTATTTCTATCATTTAATTTCACTAAATATGACCTTATCCCCACTTTCTTTACACAGCTTCCTGGAAACCAACGACCATTAAATTTTTCTTGCTGCTCTTGTACCCATACAGGCTCTCCATCTTCCAATTCTGGCAAATTAAAAGCATGTTGATCAAAAATTCTTTTCATTCTTTCCCCTTTATCTTGATTTCTTTCAAAAACTATCTTCTGTTTTAACAATTTATCTGGCACTGGCAACATATTCCTAGTTTGTCTCGACATCAATCTTTGAACTGGACTTGAATCTATATTCTTAGTTGGAGTATTCCTCCAATCTAATAATGCCCTCCAAAAATTTTCTTTTCCTTTTCTACACTTCAAAATTAAACTTTTAGCTATTTTGACACTCGCTTCCGCTTTTCCATTTGCTTGATGATGATATGGAGATGAAGTTATATGTTGAAATTCCCACTTCTTAACAAACTCCTTGAATAATTCCGAACAATATTGCGGTCCATTATCAGTTATTAACTTTGCAGGCACTCCATATCTGCTAAAATTCTTCTCAAAAAACTTAATTATTTCCAATGAAGTAATTGTTCTTAACGACTCTATCTCCCAAAAATCTATTAATATTATAAAATATTCATTATTAATTTGAAAAATATCTGAAGATACAACTTGCCAAGGTAAACTTGGTGGTTCATTCAACACCAGTGGCTGTTTCCTTTGACTAACTGCAAATTCATTACATGCTTCACATGACGAAACTGTATTTTCTATGTCTTGCCTCATTCCTGGCCAAAAATAAACATCTTTTGCCTTCCTAATACATGCTTCTATGCCCTGATGACCTGCATGAAGTCTTTTTAAAATTTCCTTTCTCAACTTTTTTTTTTTTTGTTTTATAAAGAATTCTTTATTTAATGACAAATATAACATAACCATAACAACCTCTACAACAATAATAATGTTTTATTCAAGGGCCTTGTTGTGCTGGCGTGGTGGGTCTCACTATGCCACGCTATTGTCTTTTTGGAGACACAGTTAATACTGCCTCACGGATGGAATCAACGGGTTCACCTTGGCGAATTCATTTATCAGAAGCAACTAAACAGCGACTTGACGAGGTGGGCACCTATCATATCGAATTCCGTGGCGAGACTGATATTAAAGGAAAAGGAAAAATGAGCACCTATTGGCTACTTGGGAAACAGGGTTTTGATAAACCATTGCCCACCCCACCGCCTCTCGGGTGAGCGACTAAGAAAGAAAAATATGGTGGATTTATGTCAATTTCCTCCCTGGCCCTTGGGCTGTAGAATATTCACCTCTTGTGCTTAGGGTTCAGAGGCCACTGGGGGCGAGGGGGGGGGGGGGGGGGGGCCAAATTTTCTAAGGTCCACTTGCTATTTTTCTATTTAAGCCTTAGAGAGAACATAAATCCACCAATTTATATTGGAATTTGCAAACAATCAATTAAATTATGATTTGTTTTTGTTTATGCTGGACATTTTTAGGGAAGGGCATGGGTAAGTAATTAAAATGTTTTATTGTTTCTACAAACTAAATAATTTTTAATTTGTAAAGTTAAGATTATCCTATTTCTAACAAATCAAACAGAAAGTATAGTTTTTATAGTCTCCAAAAACCAGCAGATTATTCCAATTTTGGAATCAAAGATTAAGAATTTTGAATTTTCCATTTTTTTATAGACTGGATGAAAGAATGCTTCGTTGTGTAAGATCCGATATTCCTGGCCAATCAGAAAGTTCTACAGTAGTAGCAGGCCCTTCCGTTACTACAGATGTTCCTGCAGCAATCTCTGCAGCGACTAGTTCGAGTGCCTCATTTGATAGACAACCAAGTGAAGAGAATGCAGTTGCTGCGGTGGCTGCTGCCGCAGCAGCAGCAGCTGCACGTAGCGTTCGAGTTGCTGCTTCTGTACATTCCGTTGAGGAGCCCATAGGTAATGACGATTTTGCAATCATTGTTTGTATGTGGGATATTGAACTTTGTATGTGTGTGTGTGTTAAACAGGTGCCTCAGAGTTAGCTGCAGCGTTGCTAGCCACGGCTACAGGCACAACAGCAGGCGCAGGTAGCCTTGCAAGTAGTCTGAGTGGTGCAGGCGGTAGTCGAACTACATCCAGCCGGGATTTGCTCTCATCTCGACATCGTAGATTAGAAGATGACTTGAGCACGCCTTATAACCATTACAGGTGCCTCTCACCCAGTGAACAACAACTCAATCATTTGTTATTGTCATCAAGACGAGCGATTGGTGGTGATATTGCACCACCGACACCAAATCGTTTTCTTAAACGACAATTTAGCCTAGATAAAGGTGATGATGGTGCTAATAGTGTTAGCGATGCGGCTACAGTAGCGGCGGCTGCCGCGGCTGTTGCTGCACATGTTGCTGCAACGCAACGAAGCTCTTCAACTGGACGTCTATTTAAACAAAATTCGGCAGGCGCTGCACACGATTTGGAACGAATTGAAGAGATTCCATTATCAGCTGGCAAATCACCGAGACGTGGTGGATTCTTTCGTGAACGTAATCGAGATTCAGCCCGATCGCCAAGCATCTCCATGTCTATTGAATCTCTTAATTGATTTTCTATTTTTTTTTTTTTTAATTCCAAGGTAAATTCTATAGAACTAGACGTTATTTCTTAGGAGGATGAAGAGTCAATAAATTTATTTCTATTTCAAGCAGCGAAGGGGTGGAAAATTGTTTATTTTCAGAGTCATATTGTAACATTGCAACGTTCAATAAGTCCTGGGACTAACCCACCTATCATTATCAGTTAGTATCAACCTTTAGAAGTTACCTTTCAAAATTTCATTACCATATGTCATTTAGTTACAGTTGTTTTAGTTTGTGCTATGGGGTGATTTAGCTGGCTAAGATGTAGGTTACAAAGAAGATCCCTGTTCAACCTCCTGAGCATGCGGGATTTTTTCATTAAATAAAAATATTTATTTAATGTAAACAAATCCTCAAGCAGGCACTGGATTGGAATATTGGATCTCGCCACAATTGCAACTCTACAAGGAGAGAGAGCTGCTGTGACGTCCCTGTGGAAGGGACGTAAAGAAAGTTTCCTCTCAGTGATGAAAGGATTATGTTAGATAAAAAAAAACAAAAAAAAAAAACAGCGATTAAAATAATTTATTTGGCGAATATTTTCTCCATAGCTTTAATGCATACTTATAGGGGTTGGACAAAAGAATATGAACACTAACATGCACCGTAACAGGTTATTTGGGAGTACTCTAGGATTTCTACCTCGAGGACCTTGTGCTAACTTAGGGGGGAGAGGGGGCAATGCCCTAAAAATTTTGTGATTAAATCACACAAAGTGAATGATTTTCAACACTCCCCTCACGAATCGGGTTTTATATTGAGTCCCAGACTTCTTAATATGTTTTATTGACTTTTGGCTCGATAGGACATGTTTTCGATTGGGCAGTAGGCCAGCTTGATGACCGCCTCTCGTATAAAATGTTGTTTTATATCTATATGCTTCGACCTGGCTTTTATTATAGGATTCGTTGCAAGATTCTGGACCCATAACCTATTTTAAATTCTCCGTAATTAAATAAAAACGACTTGGTAGAAGCGAAAAAACACTTTTGGCCCGATAGGGACTTGGTGAGGACATGTTTTCGGTTGGGCAGTAGGCCAGCTTGATGACCACCTCTCGTATAAAATGTTGTTTTATATCTATGTGCTTCGACCTGGCTTTTATTATAGGATTCGTTGCAAGATTCTGGGCCCATAACCTATTGTAAATTCTCCGTAATTAAATAAAAACGACTTGGTAGAAGCAGCAACATGTTTTTTTTAATAATTTAACTTGGATACAATGTTTTTATATAACAATTCTAAACAATAAGCAATGGAATGACTCATATAAGTACCATGAGTGGTGATTAAATCACACAAAGTGAATGATTTTCAACAATATTTTATCCCCTATACAATACAAGCATTAAATTTGCTAAAATTTGGGTGATAAAACGAATTTTTAAATCAAATATTAACCGAGATACGGCCGATCAAAGTTAGGCAAAGTTTCTTTAAAATGTAAAACAAATAAAAAATTCGTTCGGTCGTATCTCGGTTTTGATCTACCCAAATAGACAAAGGAATAGAAATATTTCACCTCTCCATCCTCCATGCTTTCTCTTTATATTTTCAATTAAAAAAAAAAACAACAAAGAATAGTTTTGAAAGCATAAGGCATTAAAATAAAATTCTGCTATGAGATGATTTGATTGATGATAAGGAATATCGGATTTTTTAAGATTCTTCCAAAAGAGATATAAGGCTGATTCAAAATATTAAAAAAAAAAAAAAGAATTTAATTTCTCCTTCTTTTAAAATGATTTTAGCTATAATAATAAAAAAAAAATAATATTTTGATTTGATTTTTGAGTTTATAAAAAAAAAAAAAAATCTTTTATAGCCTTTTGAAAAAGAAAAAAATTAAAATTTGTACAGTAAAAAATGTAAATGTATAAATGTTAAAATTTTAGGGTAAATTCTTAATTAATAATTAATAGTTAGTAGGTCAGGGAGGGATTTTATAAGCTATGAGGTCATGCGGTCCCTCATTCGTTAATTCTTCCCTGATTTAGGTAAAAAAAAAAAAAGAAATATTCAATAAATCAAAAGAAATCATCATCTAGACTAGTTTATTTAGTGATGCCTATTATGTTCACCGGCAAGTAAATGTGAAAATTTACTCTAGAAAATTTAAAGAAAAACACAGTGTTATGTTTAATTAAATATACACATGGTGTAACATAATCAAAGCTGTAGCCAGGGGGGGGTTCGGATGTTCCCCCCTCATAAATAAATACATTTTATAAAATATAATCCTATAACTCAAATTAATCTTCAATTTCATTCTGTTGTTTGAATATTCATTTCTTGTAGTCCACAAATGTAGGTATGTTAGGAAAGAAAGATGAGCCCGAAGGCTTATATTGTATTCAAACCCCCTCCTTTTATTAAATTTCATAGAGTAAATTTTATCATTTAATAGCCGAAATTATTTTCTTACTCATATAAATACAGAATGTTCCATAAATCCTGTTATCTTGATATAAATATCTCTTTTAAGCCGGGTTTACACGAGCACTAAAGCCTGGTTCACAATACAGCGAGTGAGGGGCTCGCTGGCGTAGCGGGTGTCGGTTTCTACAAAGAAGATCCCTGTTCAAACCCTGGGCGTGCGGGATTTTTCATTAAATAAAATTATTTATTTAATGTAAACAAATCCTCAAGCAGGCACTGGATTGGAATATTGGATCTCACCACAATGGGTCGTTTTGATAACTTACCTACCCCAACATTAAAATAGACTCCCTATAGGTCATTTTGATAACTTACCTACCCCAACATGAAATTCGGAGTTGAAGGACAAACTTTGCTATTCCGCCCATAGGATTTACATTGAAGCGCTTTTAAATCAGGCTAATTAGCTTATAAATTTTAATTTTTTCAGCTATTTGATCAAATATTAATATAAAATAGGATCATTAGATTTATATAGGTGCTTATTTATCCATAAACAAGTTTAATTTCATGTGATTTAACGGTAGAACAATTTTGTTAGGTTATGGTAAAAATTTCTAATTTATCTATTTTTGTCCTTATTTAATATCTTTTGGAAAATCTGTCTGCTAATAGCTATTAAAAAATAAATAAAGACAAGGAAGGATGGGTTTTTATAAAATTACAACAGGAAATACCTGATATAATGTTTGTGTTTATTTATTATATGTACATTTACCTTATAAAGATCTATGAAATAATGTGTTAAAACATATAATTATTATTTTTATAGGCCTATATTAATTTAATATAGAAAGATTAATATAAATATTAATTTATTTTATTTGTTTTTTTTAATCCCAGGAGTTTATTTTGCCTTTCTTCAGGTATATATGAGAAACTATCTGAGTAACTAAAAAAAAAAAAAACAAGTAATTAAGTAATTAAAATTTTACAGTAGAAATATAAATTATTTCGAAAATAATGAATAATTGCAATGTATGAATGGAAATATATATAGGTAAATGTAGAATGGGTGGTTGAATCATATTTGGAATAAGAAAAGTAAACATACCTTTAAACCCTTCCTTTGTTGTTCATACCGCTGTCTTTTTTTACTTTCTCTTACCTATGTATATATGTAATATATATATAGAGAGAAAGTATTGGATTCATGTCAAAAATTCGATGTCGAGATTTTGATGGATCTTCACGTTTTGAGGTCCCCTGAATCCAAAAAAGTGGTTTTCGCGACATGGTCTGTCTGTATGTGGGTGGGTGGGTGGGTGGGTGGGTGGGTGTGTGTGTGTGTGTTCAATTTTAAGCATGAAGGAATTGAGCTAGGAGGTTGAAATTTTATATTTAAGTTAAACACCCCCGGGACCGGAAAAATAAGCTTTTAATTAAAATCGGCCAAAGAGTACTAGTACTTTACTGATGTACTATTTCAGTTTTTTTCGATTTTCTCAAAATTTGCTCCAACGATTTTTTTTTTTAAATTCAAAAATCAATTACTTTTTAGATGCTCTTTAAAATGTATATTCTCATTTTGCGATTGAAATCTTCTGAAGACCACTTTACTCTTGTATTTCATAGGGAAGATAGGAGAAATGGTTGCCATGGTAACAAAATATAAATATTTTCCCATACTTATAAATTTTACATCTGAATTCATATGTTCCGTACTGTCGGGAACTAAATATATTTCGACACGAAAAATCCTGGTGTGACAAGCACAGTACACAACTTTCGATTACCGAAGGTAAGAGAAAGTTGTGTGCTGTGCGCCAGTCACACCAGATTTTTTATTTAAATATGTTTATTACTTAGATTATATCCGTTTATTTTAATTATAACACTATTCAAGCACTATTCAAGCCAGGAGAGGCCCACTTGTCACTTGTGAGATGTTTCACCTTTGTTGATTATCCTAAATAATGTTTTGAATCATTATATGAAACAAAATAGATATTTTTATTTGTTATTTACCTGAGATAAAGTGTTTAAAGTGTATTTGAACTTCGTTTCAGTCAAATTTCTTGTTGTTTATTGAGCATAACCTCTGACACTGACAGTTGATTCAACTTATTTTATGTTTAAAATTTAATTCTGTAAAGAATCTGTACTTGTCTTGATATCCTTTACGAGCACAATTGATAATATTACAAAATTTTGGCATCTTTGAGTATTTGGAGAGCCTAAATAACTCAAAAACAAACATTATCATATAAATCCCTATGTAAATGCATTGAAGTTTGTCCTTCAACTCCGACTTTCATGTTGGGGTAGGTAAGTTATCAAAATGACCTATGGGGAAATACATGGTGTGTGTCCTTCAGCATTAAAATAGCTGAAGGACACACACCTGTATTTCCCCATAGGAAGTCTATTTTAATGTTGGGGTAAGTAAGTTATCAAAACGACCCATTGTAACTCTACTAGGAGAGAGAGCTGCTGTGACGTCCCTGTGGAAGGGACGTAAAGAAAGTTCCTTTCAGTAATGAAAGGATTATGTTAGATAAAAAAAAAAAAAAAAAAAACAAAAAAACAGCGATTAAAATAATTTATTTGGCGAATATTTTCTCCATAGCTTTAACGCATACTTATAGGAGTTGGACAAAAGAATATGAACACCGTAACCATCATGCACCGTAACAGGTTATTTGGGAGTACTCTAGGATTTCTACCTCGAGGACCTTGTGCTAACTTAGGCGGGAGAGGGGGCAATACCCTAAAAATTTTGTGATTAAATCACACAAAGTGAATGATTTTCAACACTGGAATATTGGATCTCACCACAAATGCAACTCTACGAGGAGAGGGAGTTGCTGTGACAATCCCAATCCGACCCTGTGAAAGTGACGTAAAGAAGGTTCCTTCTCAGTGAGCCACTCTTCGAAAGGAGAAAAATTCGAGAATATTCGAAAATTGTGTAAATTTTCTGATAATGTAATTACAGACTCAGATTCACCGTAAAGAAGAGCCATTCCGGCAATTACAAAATTAGAAGCAGTTCTATACTTTCTTGTTACTGAATATAGTGGGTGCTACTCGACAAAAAAAAAAAAAAAAAAAATAGAACAAAATGGATTGACTCGACTAAATGACTTACTAATCTACGCGACGAAATTTTTGGTGTTCAGACACGTTTAATTACTAAACTTCGCCCCCCTGGACTCCCCCAGCTGGCTCGGGCCCGCCTGCGGCGGTCCCTCGCCTTTTTCTTGACTATGAGAAACGGGCTGGCGTCTAGCCAGGGGAGCTACGCCCCCCTGGACTCCCGCCAGCTGGCTCGGGTCCGCCGCAAGAGGACCTTCGCCTTTTCTTAATTATGAAGAGAAAATTATTATTATTATTATTATTCCATTCCAGTCCAGTGCCTGCTTGAGGATTTGTTTACATTCATGGAATAAACAAATGAAAAGAATACTTAAATATTTCTCTATACATTTCCTATGGGAGAAATCGTAACTTTAGGAATTAATAACTCAAAAAGTTATAGGAATTTCGGGACCCGAGTATTTTTCCGGGGCTCTCCATAACGTCTTCTATAAGTCTGCAAAATTTCGTTTCGAAATTCCAACGGGAAGTTGGTCAAACAGAGCGTGACAGACGGACAGACAGACAGACTGACAGACAGACGGACGGACAGATGGACAGACATACGGACACTCCACAATTATATATATAGATAGAAGATAGATTACTCGCTACTCGACTAAAATACTAACTTAGTGTGAACGGGGCTTAAGTATTTTACTAATTCTGTGTATTGTAAACTCATAATATAAAGTGGTTAGTATTAGTAGTATAGTAAGTGGAAGGTTTTCTCTTCACTAACAAGTAGTTCCCCCTCCACAAACTACTTTATAAGAGACGTGTGAACTACAACTTGCCAGTTAGTACGCCAAGTGCTTAATTTAATATTCGTGTAAACCCGGCATTAATATCTCATATGGAACATCCTGATAAAGTTTTCTTCATATGCCTGCTCAAAGGGGGAGGGGATTAAATGTTCCAAAATAACACTTGCATGGAGAAAAGATAAATCCCCTTCCTTAGAGCAGATCTCATTATTATGACACTTAAAGACACCAAAAAAACAAAATAGTTTTGTAGAAGAGGTAAAGAAGAAGAAGGTGGGGAGAAATTTTATTTCTCCTTTAACCTTTAAATAGATCATTAGTTAGATGTTTTGAAACACGAGAAGGGATGTTGTTTGTATTAAATTGTAGATATTCTCTTAATTTATAAATCAAAATTAGTTTTAGCTTTCTATACTCTTTCTATGTGATGCTATTCTACATATTTATATATAAAAGAGATATATATATATACTTTTCTATGTTGAATCCTTCATAAATATATTGATTTATTTATATTATTTATATTAGCTCTACGTCTATGAATAAATAAATACTAAACTGGTTGGCTCTAGTTGAAACATTATGATTAATCAAAAACACTAAGTGATAGTGTAAAAACTTGATACATATTTCGAATGGGTTGTAAGAACGTATTTATTGACCGGTTAAATGATATTGGACCTTTAAACGTGTCGTTAGTGTTGCATGAATATACGTTAAAGTTATTGGTTCTTTAAAATTTTTAAACTAAAGATCGAAATTTCAATCTTTAAAAAATTTTTTAACGTTAGTATTTAAATATTATATATAAATATGTTCGCATTTAAATATTAATTAAAAAAAACATCATTCACCAACTATTATAAATTAAAATAGTAGAGAGCAGTAGAACTTCAAAAAAAGAGGTTAATTATTATTATAAATAAAATTTACAATTGTTAAAAATGTATTACAAATTAAATTATTTAAAATAATAATTGTTTTTTTTTTCTATTATTCATTTGTTTACATTGTTGAAGAGCAATGTAATAATGAATAACCTCTTCTAATTGTTTGAATATGTTCCCCCACCATTTATTTCGCGTAAATCTCACCAAATTAATTAATTCCTTTACTATGATGAGTCATCAATTGCTTGCTTTTTAAAGGAGGGATTTAATTTAAATTTAGTATTTGCCTCTTTAAAATCGAGGAAATTTAAAGCATCGTTAAGCTAAAAGAACTTTAACTATTGGAAGAACTGTTTCCTGCAGCCCGGAATCATGTATCAAGTATTTATAAAAAAAAAAATATTACCTAGAGGTTTTTGGTTAATTTTACCTACATAATTAATGACGTCTACACTGATAAATGGAGAATTTGTTTATAATAAATCTTGGTTTGTCAGATGTTTTGGGTTGCCTAGACTGTTTTTTTTTTTTTATTCTTACTCTTTTGAGCGAATTACAATAGATTTTTGCTACATATGTAATTTTTATGACAATGGTATTTAATAATTCTTATATTTCAAAAAGTGAACATTTTAAAAATTTCTAATGTGTACTTCCATCAAAATCTCTATGTAATATCATATCGTTTCAAAATTCCAACGGGAAGTTGGTCAAACAGAGCGTGACAGACGGACACTCGGCTATTATTCCCATTTTTATAAATCTTACATTCTTATATATCGACGGAAACTAAATATATCTCGACACAAAAAAATCTGGTGTGACAAGCACAAAACACAACTTTCGATTACCGAAGGTATGAGAAAGTTGGGTGCTATGGACAAATCACACCAAATGTTTTTATTTATAAATATTTTATTTTTTTTATCTTCATGGACGCCTGACACCTGTCTGTTCTGTTTTACTGAACTCTCTCAAGCGTATTTGGTTGTCTACCTCTCTTATTTGCAGGCACTCTTGATTAGTCCTGCTCTCTGGTGGAGTTGCTTGAAATTTATCCTTTTATTTTTACGCAAAACTTGATGGTTGTCTATCTTTGTTATTTGCAGGCTCTATTGATTGATGCTACCCTCTGGTGGAGATAATTTAAAATAGATCTCGCTGCTATTGATTTGTTTGGTCAAGATTGATTATTAACATAAACACATTTTGTTATCACATATTTTTGATTCTTTTGACAAGTTTTATTATTATATATAATAAAGAAATTGCCCTCGGGGCTTGGTGTAGGGGTTAGCGTGCTAACCAAAAAGTCTCGGGTCCGGACCCCAGGCAGTCCGATGATTTTATTTAAGCCATTTGGATGCCAAATGTAAAGAAATTAAATTTTTTTTTTAACAAAAAAATAACAGCACTTGGTTGCAGATTTAAACCAGTAGTTAGGGTAATCATTTAGAATTTATTTAAAGACCCGCGTTGTCCTCCTTCGGCTTTTCCCCCTGGACGGGGGACCTTCGCACCAGATTTTTTTATTTTTCTTTGGCTGAGTTTGGCTGAAAATTAAATCATTTAAGATGGAGGAAATGGCTGTTTAATTTGATAAGGATAGCGAATGGCAGCCAGGGGAAAAATCAAATCAGACAAAAACTAAATCAATTTTTATCAGATTTATTTGATCGTCGGCGTTTCGGACGCCAGTCGCGCCCTTCCTCAGGACCTATGATCGATACATGTACAATTATTATAAATTAACAGCAAAGACAATCATTTTTTTCTCCCTCATTTTCCTCTATACTTACATTCAATAATCAATCAAGCTTCTAACTAGAAATATCTCCATCTGTATTTGATTGATTATTGAATGTAAGTATAGAGGGAAAATGAGGGGAGAAGAAAAAAGATTGTCTTTGCTGTTAATTTAGATAATTTTACATGTATCGATCATAGGTCCTGAGGAAGGGCTCGACTGGCGTCCGAAACGATTGATGATCAAATAAATCTGATAAAAATTGATCTAGTTTTTGTCCGATTTGATTTTTCCTGGCTGCTATTCGATATCCTTATCAAATTAAACAGCCATTTTCTCCATCTTAAATAAATAATTTTTGGGATGGACTCAGTCAAAGAAAAATAAAAAAATCTGGTGCGAGGGCCCCCCGTCCAGGGAAAAGCCGAAGGAAGACAACGCGGCTAGTCTTTAAATAAATACCCTAACTACTGGTTTAAATCTGCAACCAAATGCTATTATTTTTTGTTAAAAAAAATTTAATTTCTTTACATTTGGCATCCAAATGGCTTAAGTAAAATCATCGGACTCTTGGGGTCCGAACCCGCGGACTTTTGGTTAGCACGCTAACCCCTCACCAAGCCTTGAGGGCAAGTTTCTTTTATATAATAATAAAACTTGTCAAAAGAATCAAAAAAATCTGGTGTGACTGTCGCACAGCACACAACTTTCTCTTACCTTCGGTAATCGAAAGTTGTGTTCTGTGCTTGTCACACCAGATTTTTTGTGTCGACATATATTTAGTTTCCGCCAATATATTAGAATTAAAGATGTCAAATTTATAAACATGGGAAAATATTTATATTTTGTTACCATGGCAACCATTTCTCCTATCTTCTCTATGAAGCACAAGAGTAAAGTGTGCTTCAAACAATTTTGAGAGCAAAACGAGAATATACATTTGAAAGAGCATCTAAAAAATAATTGATTTTTGAATTTTAATCAAAATCGTTAGAGCGAATTTTGAGAAAATCGAAAAAAACTGAAAAAGTACATCAGTAAAGTACTAGTACTCTTTGGCCGATTTTGATTAAAAGCTTATTTTTCCGGTCCCGGGGGGTGTTTAACTTATATATAAAATTTCAGCCTCATAGCTCAATTCCTTCATGCTTAAAAGTGAACACAGACACACCCACCCACACACCCACCCACCCACACACCCACCCACCCACAGACAGACCATGTCGCGAAAACCACTTTTTTGGATTCAGGGGACCTCAAAACGTGAAGATCCATCAAAATCTCGACATCGAATTTTTGACATGAAACCAATACTTTCTCTCTATATATATATTACATATATACATAGGTAAGAGAAAGTAAAAAATATGTGATAACAAAATGTATTTATGTTAATAATCAATCATGACCAACCAAATCAATAGGCAGCGAGATCTATTTTAAATTATCTCCACCAGAGGGTAGCATCAATCAATAAAGCCTGCAAATAACAAAGATAGACAACCATCAAGATTTGCGTAAAAATAAAAGGATTAATTTCAAACAATCGCCACCAGAGAGCAGGACTAATCAAGAGTCCCTGCAAATAAGAGAGGTAGACAACCAAACACGCTTGAGAGTGTTCAGTAAAACAGAACAGACAGGTGTCAGGCGTCCATGAAGATAAAAAAAAATAAAATATTTATAAATAAAAACATTTGGTGTGATTAGTCCATAGCGCACAACTTTCTATTACCTTCGATAATCGAAAGTTGTGTTCTGTGCTGTCACACCAGATTTTTTTGTGTCGAGATATATTTAGTTTCCGTCGATATATAAGAATGTAAGATTTATAAAAATGGGAAAATCTATAATATAATAATAGCGGAATGTTCGTTTGTCACGCTCTGTTTGACCAACTTCCCGTTGGAATTTTGAAACGATATGTTATTATATAAAGATTATGATGGAAATACACGTTTCAAAGTCCAGAAAATGATGTGTGTCTTCAAAATAGAGCATGAAGGGAATAAGCTACGAGGAAATTTTATATTTAAGTTAAGGCCGCTTCACACCGAAGGTTTTCTTGTTATATTGCATGCGATATGACGTCATTTATGATCCTAGCATCTGATTGCATGGGTTTTTGGCTAATTCCACATGCCTTTTTTCCAAACCCACCAATCACAGAGTCGGATTTGTCACGTCATCCAACATGTCTGACTTTAACCAAAAAGTGAGGTTATTTGATGTTAACAGCTTACGTTTTATTGATATATTTTATAAAAAAAAAAAAGGTGACCACCAAAGGGCAACATTCGGCCATTTCCGTCACACTTGGACTTCCAAACTCATCATGCTCCCCATGAGACGTGTGAATATATTAATACGTATTATTATAATTTTTGACAGCTCAATTTTTATTCGCTGGCTGCAAGTCTCGTGTGAGTGTATCACACTGCTGGCTATGCTTGCAGTCACGTCATATCGCATGCAATGTAACCTGAAAACCCTACGTGTGAAACGGCCTTTAGATAAGCTTTTAAAATAAAATCGGCCAAAGAATACTAGTACTTTTTACGGATAGTTTTTTCAATTGTATCCTAAATTCTGTCTACGATTTTGATTTTGATAATCAAAATAAAAATAATGTATTTTCGGAAACTAAATATAAGTAACTGCAACTAGAGTGGATTTGAAATAAGGAATCTTCATCTCAAAATAAAATTTAATTATAAATTTATCTACTCTATATGGAGTTAAAAAAAGTAAAAATCTTTTTTGGAGTGCGATTATTTTGGAGCGTCGATAAGAACAGAGCTTCAATCAGCTCGCTAGTGGTGTTTACGTTGGAGCTGCGATAATAGCAAAGACAAAGCAGGTGTCTAAAAGTTTAAACTGTTTTTAATCGCTATAAATTGGTGTTTGCTTCAAGATATTAATAGAAAACGTGAATATTGGTGTGAATGGAGCTGATCGGAGGTGAAGATTTTGTTAAGTCTGCATAATGTTATAATTAACAGAGAAGGTTTTGAACATAACCTCGAATTTTCAACATATATCTGTCAAAATTCACTATGATTTTAAATAAATATATTAAATACATTTTAACTGTTAAATTTATTAATATATTAAATTAAATTAAAATATTAGCCTAAATTAAAATATTAATAAATTTGTTTATTAATTAAATAAACCATTATTAAGATTATTATATATTATATTAAATATTTTAAATATAATAGATATTAAATATAAATAGATTTACCGGGTAGATGGGCAAAGGAAATGAAGGAGGTTCTGGAGAATCTGGGAAGTCCAGGTCTGGTCGAGGCTCTGTACCAAAACTCAGTAGAAGATATAAGAAGAGAGGCTGTTCTCACAGTAGAAAAGAAGATAGAGCAAGAATGGCAGAAGTGTTGGAAAAGAACGGATGCCTCGAGATACAACAATTTGTATAAAATAATTAAGAAAATCCCAGGAGAAGAGGCCTACATCCAAGAATCACTGAGTAAAAGAGATAGGGAAGCCTGGGCAAGAATACGTTGTGGCAACACATATTTGGGAGGAAAGATCTGGAGGTAGGAAAGAAGATGCAGACTGTGTAAAAAGGAAGAAGAGTATCCAGGGCATATTCTGAAATGCCCAGTGTTAATCGGAAGTCTACCCGGGGACCTGAAGGAAGAATTGGAGTCGCGGGAGGAAGATACGGTTGGATCACTGAAGAAGGGCCCAGAAAATAAAATCTTAGCTGCATGGAGAATTTGGGAACGCCTCGTAGAGGAAGAAAGAAGAGAAGAAGATAATTCTTAAATAATGTTTTTAAAGTTTTTTTTTGAAGTCTTTATGTCTTTATTAATGTAAACAATATGTTAAAAATGTAGACTGAAGTCCAAAAAGGACATGGTGGAATCAATAAATAAATAAATAAAAAAAATAAAAAATATAAATAGATTTAAAAGTTGATTGAATTTTTTTTTTTTTTTTTTTTTAAACATTCACACTTTTTTCACATTTACACTCACACTCACACACACATTCACACAGTCTTTTCGGCAAATCAGGCCATTTAAGACTTTGACGATAACCGTTGTAAGGAATATATTTATTGTGGGGTCAGGCATTTCTATTTAAGCCATCTGGTATCCAAATGGCTTAAATAAAATCATCGGACTGCCTGGGTCCGAACCCGCGACGTTTGGTATAGGAGGTAGGCGTGCTACCTACTACGCCCAACTCGGGGGCTTGATTGAATTGAAGTGGCAGAAAAACGAGAAACAAATAATAAGTAAATTTATTTATTTTAAATAAAAAAAAAACAACAACAAATACTGTAGATTAACTTACAATTTGTTTGTGTTTTTTGTGCCAGTTCATTCAATAGTTTGTCTAGAAAAATATATTATGAATATTTTTCTCTTTTTTTTATTCCCCAATGAGGGCCTGGAAATACTTCACTTATTAAAATGTCTATATCCATCTCCGATCAGAGCGTCGATAAGAGCAAAGAAAATGAATCGGGATCAAAGAAGGATTCTCAGCGCAGCTCAAACTCTATTCAAAAGCATGTTTCTATTTTCTTTGCTATGCTCTTATCGCAGCTGAAACATAATCGCACCCTTAGTTTCGTTAATAATCCTTTAAAATAGCGCCCTTAGATTGTGCCTTAGCCTAGACCCGGGTCAATGGTTTTATGTCGAGTCAGCCCAAAATAAATTTCAACTACTAAAATTCATAAATTAACTTTTTTTTTTTAGGATTTGGAGAAGCGTGTGAGGGAAAGCAAAATGAAAGCCTTTTTTTGTTTTTCTTTGTAGTCGTGTTCTAACCTAATCTAGCCATTGAGTGTCTCACTCAGGAACGCTCAAATTTAAAAAATTTAAAAAGAAACGCACATATATAAAATAAATAATATAAATAAGTCAAAAAAAAATTTCTTCCTAGATTTAAGACTCGGTTCAATGAACGCAGTACCAAGAAGGATTGTTCGCGTCAATAACGCAAATCCTCCGCATCTTCGGCCTATCGATTGAATAGATTATATATATATAAAAATGCGTATATTAAATATATAATAAAATAGTTCGTCCCTTAAACAGTAAATATTAATAATTATAATGACAATCCGGGTTAGAGAGATGTTAAATACAAACAATAATTTTTAAAATTTCATTCTATATAAATATCAAATAAAAAAAAATAGATAAAATAAAGACACTCTTTGAAGTATAATAGCAGCAAAATCTCCTACTCTTTATATACTATTGATTAAGTGTTATATATAAACATAGAAATATTTTTGTGTTTTAACAACTAGAAAAAAAAAAAAATAATAATTTAATATCTAGTGTATGTATATATAAATAAATGTTATTTTATTCTGAAGAAGAAAAAAAATATAGTTTGTTGGAATTTGTTGTTCTTTTATTTTAAATAAATCCTCTCTTTGTCTTTGTGTGAGTGGAATAATAAAAAGTGTTTGTTTGGATAAAATAAAAGATTCTTTTTTTTTTTAGTTTCTCGTATAATCGTAAAAAATTCGACTTCGAGATTTTGATGTTTCTCCACATTTTAGACCTCCCTGAGTCCAAAAATACCATTTTGGGAATTATGTCTCTGTGTGTGTGTGTGAACACGATTGCTTAAAAACCAAAGCAGCTAGATCGATGAAATTTGGTATATGCTCCTTACACTAAAATTGTAGATTTCTATCAACTTTTGGAGTAAATACGTCACTTGAAAGTAGTACTTTACTTAAAAAGTTTTTTCAAAAATTTTGAAATTTTCAATTTTTTTGTTATATTATGATAAAATACTCAATTTTAAAAAGATTTTATTCTTTGATATTTTTCCTAAAACTGAATAGTTTTTGAAATAATCACAGAAGAAATAGAAAATATTCGTTAATTTTGATAAAAAATCAAAACAAAATCATACAGGTGTCATTAAAAAACAGGTAAATATAAACAAATGAATTTGTATAATATTATTTTCGCGTATATATAAATGAATGCGTGTATGTTTAAGTAAAATCGTTTTGTAGGTACTCTTAAAACAAAATTGTGCAACAAGGATTTGATTTAAATAAATAATTGTTTAAAAAAAAAATTGGAAAATTTTATTATTTTTTTTTTTTTTTTAATAATTTTTATCTTCTCTTAGACGTCCGCGGCCCAGTTTCAATCAGCCCGCGGCCCACAACTGGGTTGGGAACCGCTGCTCTATATATATTAGCATACAGAGAAAGAAAAATCTATATATTATAATTACGGAGTGTCCGTCTGTCACCAGCTTCCCGTAATTTTGCCGTCTTATAGAGGACGTTATGGAGAGTCCAGGAAAGACTCGGGGTCCGCAATTTCTCAAAAGGGCAGACGCAAAAAATTCTAGAATTCGCCAATTGGATAGCATTGAGTTGATTGTCTTGCCTTGTGAAAAATTAAAGCCAATTAATTAAAATAATTAAATCTCTCTAAGGAAAAATAATAAAAATTGTTATATAATTAAATTTTTATTTATTTTTTTTCTTTAGGGACTCGAATTGAATAAAGACAGACAGCCTTGCAAGCAAATGATGGCACGGCCGGCAAGTGCTGCCACCTGGTGTCCATTCTATAAACCCTTTTGTTAAAATGAAATTAATCTTTAATTTAATCAAACAAATTTCATAAAATTAGTATAAATATCACGGAGGGGACAACCTAAGGAGGGGGAGGGGGGGGGGGGGGCCTAAAAGGCGCCCCCTCGTCCAAAAAGCCAAAATTCAAATATTATGGTCTAAAAGAGGCTCTGAAATGGCATTTGAATAGAAAGAGAGCGAAGGTAATGAGTGCGAGTGAGATGGAGAGAGTCGCTTAAAGATGCTGAGTCTCCGTCCTTGGTGCACATGAACCGGATTGCAAACAATGCGCGTGACGTCATCTTTTCTGAGAAGCTATTAAAGACAGAAATAAAAAAAGTAATAAAACTATTTGTTTTTTTATTTTTTTTATTCATCAAATTAGAAGAAAAAAACAAATTAAATAATTTATAAAAAAATGAATATGAAAAAATTATTTTAATAAAGGAAATAAATATATTCTAACTTTTGATTGATTATTGAGGTGGGATTTATTTATTTTTCTTCCTGAGACGGGTGTTAAAGTTAATTGTATTTTCAAATTATATTTCGGCCTCTAAGATCATTTGACTTTTGGGAAATTAAATAAAATGGCTTCCAGCAGGTGAGAGACTCAACACTCAGCGGGTCACCTATCCACGGTCCAGCAGTTCTTAGCCTTGCTTAACCCGAATTTTCTCGGATTTTTTTCTGCCTCTTCTCTGAAGTTCTTAAATTAATATTAAGAAGCTCGGAAGCTTAAATTAATAATAATTAAATTTAAAAAAGTTATTTTTTTTATACTCAACAAATTAAAAAAAAAAAAAATATCAAACAATTAAAAAAATTATTTTAATAATTACCTTCGATAACTAAAAATCTATTCAGTTTTCGAAAAAATGTCAAAGAATAAAAAGCTTTTTAAAATAGAGTAATTTATCACAATATGGATATCTATATCGATTCATCAAAAATCAATAGTTTTACTATCTGACTTTATATCAAAAACATGAAGTCATTGTAAATACATTTGTACGGCTATTTGTAACACTTTAAAAAAAAATTAAAAGTGCGTGAATGTGCCCCACATGTGGGGCACATTCGCACAGGCTATGGGGCAGATTCATGAATGTGAAAAAATACACAAGTTGTGCATTAAATGTTTATTTATTTATCAAAATCAAAGTATCAAAATAATAAAGAATACAAACTATAGATAAGAAATACAAAAGTAATAAAGAATAACAGAAATATAGGCCCTCGGGGCTTGTTGTAGAGGTTAGCGTGCTAACCTCGTATACCAAACGTCGCGGGTTCGGACCCCAGGCAGTTCGATGATGATTTTATTTAAGCCAATTGGATACCAAATGGCTTAAATAAAATACCTGGACCCTAAATAAATATTGATTCATAACGGTTATCGGCAAATGTCATATATGGCCTGAGTTGCCGAAAAGACAGTGTGAATGTGTGTGTGAGTGTGAGTGTGAATGAAAAAAAGAGAGTGGCAAGGTGTTAAAAAAAAAAAAAAAAAAAGAAAATAGGTTTTTTATTATTTATTATTTTTTTAATTTACTTGTTGCACAAGTCTTATTTAGTAGTAGCCTACTACCAATAATTATCAACAATTTAAAAATTATGAGGTCCTTAATGTTAAAAAACAATAATTAGCTTGAAGAGAATTATCTTAGCAACAATAATATTAATGTACATTATACAAAGATAGATCTTTGTTGAATCTTAAAAAAATTGCGGTCCTAGCTGTCTTAGCTGATTTAGGATCCGGTAATCTACTGATCCTTCATCTTTGACGTCTGGAAAGACAAAATTCATAGAAGATTCTGGTTTCTTCCTCAAAAATGAAACCATTATTTCTCTCAAACCCGTGTTTGATGATTTGTCCCAACATATATATATAACGGACTTCTTTTTTCCGAATTTTACAAGACACACTGTGTGAATGTGCCCCACACACGTCTGCTTGAACCTGGCTTATTGCAAGAAAATGAAATCTTAAAATTTTTTTTTTCAAAGGCAACCATATATAGGAGTATTCACCGACCAATTAACAAACTAGAGCCTATTATCTTTTTAAATAAAATCGAATTGAAAAATTTAGAGAAACGCTTTCATTTGAAAATGACGTTAAAAGTGATGTTATTTTATTACTTACGTATGGCTAATCACGTTCCTGTCACACCGACCCGCGTTTTACATCGACTGCTGTCAAACTCCGTCAGCAACCACACACATGAGTAAGCTACGCCTACACGCATTAGACATTTTATTGATGTGCGTCAATCATCAGATATATCTAGTGCTTGAAGGTGCCCCTTGTGTGAATCTGCCCCACTTCCCCCTACTCAGCGGTTGACCTATCCATAGTCCAATATTTCTTGGCCTTGCTTAACCCGAATTTTCTCTTGATTTTTTTTTTTTTTTATTCCTACATCTCAAAAACAACTGAATTTTGATTCTTTTATATCACAAGTTTTTGCCTGTTTCCTGTAATCCCGGGAAGGTCCTCTGACCCCTTAGCTTGAATTAATTTTTGGAAATTCAACAACTTCAAATTTGTTGAGACTCATTTCTAACGTTAACTGTAGTTGAGGTGTAGAAGAAAAAAAAAAAAAAAATACAATAAAAAAAACATACTTTATTAATGAAACGAAATTTAGTTAGGGCTTTTAGTGTGAGGGATGATTATTTATTTATTTTAACATCAACGACGGACATTACCATCAGTCTGTCTGTCCGTCCATCTGTCACGCCCTATTTAGGCAACTTCCCGTTGGAATTTTGAAATGAAATTTTTTATACATAAAGAGGACCCAAGCAGCATTTTCCGTAAGAATTACTAGCATAAAGTTTTTTTTACCTTTGGAGAGGAAAAATGTAGTTAATTAAACTTATTTATGGAACTTTTTAGTAATAATTCCCTTTAAAGTAAATAGTACAGGAAAAATAACGTTATTTTTACTACCAAATTAAACTTCAAAGTTGTCTACCTAATGGTAATATTCATAGGTAAATATTTGGTGAAATTTACTCAAAGAATTTACTTATAAGTTTTTTTTACTCAAAAGTAAAAATGTTAGTAGCGCTACCGTGGCAAATATTACTTTAAAATAAAAATTACTTTCAAGTAATAAAATCAAGTAGCAGCTACCACTTTGTTACGGTAAAAGTGATAAAATTACGACGTAATTTCTGAAGTTATTTTCCCATAAAAAAAACCCTTTAATATAACCTATAAGTAAGTCTCACCTAAAATAACTTATAAAAATAACTAAAAGGTAATATTTACGACAGAATTTTACCAGAAAGTAATTTTTACGAAATGGTTATATTAGTCTAAAGGGACCTTTTGTTTAAGATATTTAGTTAAGAAAAATGATAGACAACACTTTCTTATCAGAAAAAAAAATTTTTTTGTTATTCCTCGACATTTTATAGACTATTTTAAAGAAATTTGGTAAGATTTCTTGCAAGTGATCGGAATGAAATAGAAGAGTTAACAAAAAATTTTTATTAGAAAAAATTTGAAAAAATGAGCTTTAACTAACCAAGAAACATTATTTTTAGGAAAAAAATAATTTCTAAATTATTTTAGGTCTATTATTTGACTTTGTGTCCATTTTAATTGCCAAAGGGTGTGCATTGGGCAGAGTTGGGTTTTATACACGATTTTGCAGTTTTATACAAAAATTGCGGATAAAACTTGTATAAAACGTATAAAATGTATTAAACGTATAAAATGTATAAAACTTGGATGCGCATGCGCAAACCCGACGAGAAAGGAAGTTCAAATAAAATTTCATTTTTCAATTATTAACATTTTGATTATATTATTCACTAATTATAAAGCAAACAACATCGTCAATGCTTTAGAACATTATAAAATATGAAAAGTTTTTAAGCTGTTTTTTCAGGGGGAGAGGGTTGGTTTTTTACAGTTTTATACCTTTTATACATCGGCCTAGTTTTATCCGCGATAGTTTTATACATGTATAAAACCGTGTATTATACTCGGCGGGATAAAACTTGCCAACTCTGGCATTGGGGCGACGGGAGTTAAATTTAAAAATCCTTCTCTTTTAGCCAATATTTATTAAATACAATTTATTTATTAAAATATATAAATAATATAATATTTATTAAATAATTAATATATATATATATAATTTGATTATGGCGCGGCTTCGCCATCCCATCAGGGGTACGAACCTAAGCAATCTTTGTGAATGTAATCTGATAAATTAGAGGTAAATTCCCCTGGCTTTTATCTGAATTTATAAATAAATAATTTTATACTTCGTTATTTATATTTATAAATTAAATCCTAACCCCTGAAATTTTTTTTTTTAGTGATTAAAGTTCTGTGTCTGCCATTTCGAAAATATTTCAAAATATACCTTTTCTTGAGAGAATTTTTCGACTTATAGGTGAATAAAGCAACTATAAAGTGTATAAGAGACGTTTTTGAATCGTTACGCTGACTTTTAAGTCATTTTTTCATAGTAATATTTGTCACTGTAGAGTAAAAATGTCTCTTCAGTATTATTTTTAAGGAATTCTTACTATAAAAATAGTCAAAATGACTTAAAAGTGAAAAATAATACTTTAAAGTAATATTTAAATAAAGATGTCGTATTGTATAATGGTTAAATAATAATAACCTCCCAATTAATGAAATAAACAATAATTTTGGATAAATAAAGACCATTACTTACAAACTTATGTAAATTTGTACCTACCAAAATAATTAAACATGATTATTAGCCGTTTTTTTGAAAATGTTGGTTTTATTTATTTTGACATTTATAAAAAAATATTCGTAAAACTACATATTTGTTAGGGCGCACAATTTTATACGAAGTATAATCATTATATTTATCAAAAAAATTTCGAGCGTTTGTATTTTCTTCCAATCCATGTCCTCTTTCGCCTGTGAATAAAATTTAACATTTTTCGGCCATCTTCTTTTACCATTAAAATAGACATATTTCTTGATAAACTTGCATGATGCCATTTCTTTAAAATAATTTCCGAATATAAACGAATGGAAAGCCGAGGTTCAACTAACGAATAATTGGGAAAAATTACCAAACCTTCACGTAACCATTATGTACCTATTACGAATCTGTAACGTGATTATTACCGTTCCAGCTAAAGTTTTTGTGTGGTAAAAAAGACCACAATCCTATTCCCCACTTTGGGAATTATCCAGTATTCATACCGAAATAAATACGTTGCGCTCTCTGGTAAAAATTACTTTGAAGTTAACTTCAAGGTAACAGTGTAGTCATTTAAACTTTAAATGCTGCTTGG
>JAKCPI010007556.1:0-33880 GCA_023213315.1 Euborellia annulipes
TCTCTCTGCCTCTTTCTTTCTGTTGTTGGCATTTGCCACTTGAGAAAAATCTAATATTGCCTATAAAGATCATTATTATTTTTTAGTTGCGTTCGCCTGTCTAGATTCCAATTTAATAGACCGAAACTGCTCAACTACGCTAATTTTTCCGCAAAGGATGCAGAAAGGGAAAACAAAAATAAAATTTTTTTTTATTTTCCTCAATGAGCTTATTTCATAAAAATTAGCGTAGTTGAGGAGTTTCGGTCTACAATTCTCGAAGATGAAACCTAGCGCAATTTGTCTATTATCCGGAAATAGAAATATTAAAAATTTGAAAGAAATCTTAAAGGGAATTTCGAGAAAATTGGAAAAGACTAAAAAAGTACACAAGTAAAGTAAGTACGAGTTCGAATTTTCCCAAACATGAGACTCAGTACAGCTCATTTTTGGGGACCACAAATAGTATATATTTAAAATTTGAAATAAATCGTTAGAGCCGTTTTCGAGAACTGATATGCATATATATATAAACAAACAAATAAACGTACATTGCTCGTTTAATATAATTAGATTAGATTAGATTAGATTAGAGGGATTAGATTAGGATTAATGATTGTTAATTTATTGTTTTTCTAAATCTTAGTAATTTGAATATCTAAGCAAAATTAAGATTGATATGTTGAAACAGCAGGAGGTTATGATTATTTTCTAAAAAATATCACTTCAACTAGGAGTCTTGTGCATCTCAAGCTCATTTTTTCAACTATAAGATTTTTTTCTTCAAAAAACTCTTAGGAATATTGTAATATAATTTTTAGATTCTTATTACGGATGGTGTACAAGCAACAAAAAAAAAATTTCATCCAAATCTGAGATGGTGGGTTACATGGCTGAACATGAATGCCAACGATTTTTTTCTTTTTAATTCAAAAATCAATTATTTTTTAGATTCTATTTAAAATGTATATTCTCATTTGCCATTGAAATCTTCTGAAGACCACTTTACTCTTTGTTCTCCATAGAAAAGATAGAAGAAACGTGTTGCTATGGTAACAAAATATAAACATTTGCCCATACTTATAAATTTTTACATCTGAATTCATATGTTCCGTACTGTCGGAAACTAAATACATAGTCGACACCCAAAATCTGGTGTGACAAGCACAGTCACAACTTTCGATTACCGAAGGTAAGAGAAAGTTGTGTGCTGTGCGCCAGTCACACCAGATTTTTACATCTGAATTCTATATGTTACGTACTGTCGGAAACTAAATACATGACGACACGAAAAATCTGGTGTGACAAGCACAGTACACAACTTTCGATTACCGAAGGTAAGAGAAAGCTGTGTGCTGTGCGCCAGTCACACCAGATTTTTAAATTTAGTTTCTAAACTTTTTCTCACTCTTCCATATGCTTTTTTTTTTTGTAACTTCTAATCTGTTTTCAAATAACGCCATTTTGTCCTCTTAAACTTTCATAAAGAGAATCTCTCTCCTCCACCTTTTTATTCTTTTAAGTATTACCAACTTTATAGTATCTATTTTTAAGAGTAAATTGGAAAGAAGGGTTGTCACTTGCTCTCTTAGTCTTTAGAAATAATATTATCTCACTTTGCTTTAAAATTCGATTATCTCTCTTTCTTTTTGTTCCTTCGTTCGTCGATCAATTAATTTTAAAATTTAATAATTTTAAAGTGATTTTTCCTAAGCGGCAGGCAGATATTTGCGAGAATCTCGCCCTTTGTACAAAGTATATGAATGGAAAGTATGGTTAATTATTTTTGATGAATGAAAAGAAATGAATTTAGATTTTTACTTCCTCTTTTACCTCATATATATATATATATATATGTTAATTAATAGAGAGAAAGTATTGGATTCATGTCAAAAATTCGATCCTCGAGGTTTGAGGTCCCCGAATCCAAAAAAAGTGGTTTTCGCGACACTGTCTGTCAAAAGTACTAGTACTTTAATGATGTACTTTTTAGGTTTTTTCGATTTTTTCAAAATTCGCTCCAACGATTTTGATTAAAATTCAAAAATCAATTATTTTTTAGATGCTCTTTCAAATGTATATTCTCATTTTGCCATTGAAATCTTTTTGAAGCACACTTTACTCTTGTACTTAATAGAGAAGATAGGAGAAATGGTTGCCATGGTAACAAAATATAAATATTTTCCCATACTTATAAATTTTACATCTTGAATTAATTAATAGCCTATATCGATGGAAACTAAACATATGTCGACAGAAAAAATCTGGTATGACAAGCACAGAACACAACTTTCCCTATACCATAGGTAAGAGGAAGAGAGAGAGCCATCTTTCCTTAACCAAAAGTAAGAGAAAATTGTGTGCTGTCCCAACCGTCACACCAACCCGAAAAAATAAGGGTGTGCCGCCGGGAGTCGAACCACGGATCCTCCAATTTGTACTCGGACTGCTGTGGTCTAGTGGTTAGGGCACTCCAAGTACAAATTGGAAAAAAAAAAAACTTGATGTGTTTCCCTATAAAAGACACTAAAATCAGTTCCATAGCTTCTTTGAATAAATTTTTATGACTTTGATTGTTCCAACCAAAACAGACAGCTAGCACGCTCAGGTGTGAGGGCAGCCGAATAAATTTATATTAATTTTCAATGTTGTAAAGTCCTTTTAGAAACAACCTTTATTATAGACACTATTATAAAATATAAATCAAAATTATAAAGAAAAAATTTTTGTATAAACCTACTATGTTTTGTTTTACATTTGTAATTTATTTCGGTTGGTTTCAAAATGGCGGTCATTTAAAATCTAAAAAAGAAAATGGATTTTCATCCTTTTTATTTTTTAAAGCATCTTTTATTTAGCTTGTAAATAATATCTAGCGGCGGCAATTAGAAATTTAAATTTGTGTGCCTTGTAAATTGGTCTATCAACAGCCGTGACGGTGGACTTCACCGCCGCCAGCTGCTTTAGAAGCCCGGAGATTTGATCCTCTAGAAATTTGGCGGGGTTGGGGGAGGGGCTTTCCATTCCTGTATTCCCTATTATCCTTTTGATATCACAAAAACAAAACTAAAAGTGTGCTGAACATCTTTTACAATGATTTTTTTTTTTTTTTAGTTAAGCTAACGTGTCTCCATTCTAGCCGGTGGGCCCCCTCTTTAAAAATATGGTGGATCTCTCGGATCTCAAAATCCTTAAAAGATTAGGCTCAAAAAATTACTGAAAATCCAGAATTTTACCCATTTGAAAGAGAATTTACGAGCAGCCTAAAGAAAATAGTTTTTGCATCTGTTTTAGTCGCATCAGATTTTTCTACTACGAAAAATGAGCTTATACAGTAGTAACGATTACGAGATTTTAAAATGATAATTAAATCTCTTATTTATTAAATAAATTTTTTAATAAAATTAGCCAAAAAAACATCAATTTATCGATTAGCAAAAAAGTACTAGTACTTTACTGATTTTTTTTTATCTCAAAATTCGCTCCAACGATTTTATTTAAAATTCATAAATCAATTATTTTTTGAATGCTCTTTAAAATGTATATTCTCATTTTTCTTTGAAAATTATTTGAAGTACACTTGTACTCTTGTACTTTATAAGGGGTATAGCGATAATAATAAATATTTTTCAATGTTTATAAATTTTACATATGAAATTCTAATGTACTCTACTACCGAAACTAAATATATGTCGACACAAAAATGTCGTGTGACAAGCACAGAACACAACTTTCAATTACCGAGGATAAGAGAAAGTTGCCTGATGTGCGATCACACACACCAGATTTATATACATTAAATTGAAATAAATCTTTATATAATAATCTATATATAAGAGTTGAATGGTGGGGGCTCGCTGGTGTAGTGGGCTAGGGTGTCGGCTTCTACAAAGAAGATCCCTGTTCAAACCCTGGGCGTGCGGGATTTTTTCATTAAATAAAAATATTTATTTAAACAAATCCTCAAGCAGGCACTGGATTGGAATATTGGATCTCACCACAATAGCCCCCAGGCAACTCTACGAGGAGTTGCTGTGACATCTCGTCCTGAGGAAGGGGCGTAAAGAACATTCCCTCTCAGTGATGCATTCTTCGAAAGGAGTCGGTGCTGAGGGAGTTCCTCAACTAGGACATCCTCCATAGCATAGAAGGGGTTGGATAAAAGAAGCGGGTGGAACCAGAAATAAGGATTAGTTCACTAGCTGGAAACGAACGAAGGAGGAGGAGTTAGAGATTAAAAATGATGTAACTTCACGGGGCGCTCGTAGATGGCTACGGCCTGAGGTCTTGGGCGTCCGCGGGGGGGGGGGGGCAACCAGGCACTTCCCCCCCCCCTGGAAAATTAAAATGATACAAAAAAATGTATAAAACAAAAAAAATAAACAAAAAACCTTTCTCAGTATACATCCACCTTGCCGCGATGAGAAAGCTTTAAATACTAAGAGATGTATAACATTATTAATATCAAAGTACGTTTTTTTTATCTGGAAGTGACTTGCCCCCCTGCAAAAAATCCTGCGGACGCCCTTGCCTGAGGTGTGTGTTTTCGTGCACTTAAGCACCTCGGGTAAATAAAAGGAGATCCCGTTAGGAATTTCAAATAATAATAATAAGAGTTATATATCATTTTAGTTAGAAAATTAGCAAGATTTTGGATATACTTAAAAAAAAAAAAAAAACTCAGGAAAGGTTAACGTTAAATTAAAGTAAGATCGATCTTTCTTTCTCTCTCTCTCTCTCTCTCTGTGGGTGTTCACCAGCCATATTTACCTCTCTCTCACTCACTCTTGACTTGGTTCCAACTTTACACAACAAGCAAAGCCAGAGGAGAGAGAGAGGAAATTGCAAATGCATGCATTCATTCTAAATCAATATTTATATTATAAAGGAAATGAACTTTACAAGAGTTGGTTGGTGTTGCTGTTACTATTAATATTAAAACTTGGCGAGAGAGAGAGAGAGAGAGAGAGAGAGGGGGAATTTTTCAAATGAAGTATTTTAATGAATGTTCCATACATACACAGTGAGAGAGATAATTTCCCGTTTGTGATAAGGTAATTTTTATCCATTTTTTTTTCAATCATTCTCTCATCTTTTTTGATAGGATTTAATATGGGAAGTTATTATATACTAGTTTAGCCCAGCATTTTAAAAAGCATATAAAAATTTTAATCAAAATCGTTAGAGCGAATTTTAAAAAAATCGAACGCACTAGATTGGAATATTGGATCTAGCCCTGAGGCGACTCTACGAGGAGAGGGAGTTGCTGTGACATCCTGTGGAAGGTTCCCTCTCAGTGATGCATTCTTCGAAAGGAGTCGGTGCTGAGGGAGTCCCTCCTCAAACTAGGAAATTCTCCCTAGCATAGAAGAGGTTGAATAAAAGGAACCGGGTGAGGAGGTCGAAGTCTCAACACGGCTCGAGTTTGAATCCAGCTTGCCACAAATAATTCAAACATCCTCTTAAGGTAGGAAAGGGGGATAGCCCTACCGTGGTATCAAACTTCCATCTTTTGGTCTATCCTCTGAACTGTTCCAGTGGATCAAGTGCTTTCTGACTGACAAGCGAAGGATCTCGATTGGGGTTGACGGTGTGTCTTCTATTCCGCATTCAATCAACGCAGATGTTTCCCAGGGTTCTGTCCTCTCTCCCACCTTATTCCTTGATGTACTTAACGACCTCATGGGAGTAACCATCAACCCAATACATTGCTTTGCTGATGACAGTACCCTGCACTCAGTCAGAACTGGTGAATCCTCATCCACTGGTCGTCTGGGGGCTGTGTAGTCGACCAATGATGATCTTGGTCTTTTGGAGGAATGGGGAAACCTCAATCAAGTAAAATTCAATTTTCAAAAACCCAATGTTGTCACCCGCAGTTGAGTTCCCCTTTTATGCTTCTCCTTTTGTTTTTATTTTCTTCCTGGCTGCATGTGACTACTGGTCATTATAGGTCTTCGGACCTTATGCACCCATTCCAAAAAAAAAAAAAAGAAGTGTGTTCTCTCTCTGGGAACGGTCACTTCAACCAATCCTAACCTAACCTTAGGAACCGGGTGGATCCATAAATAAGGATTAGTTCACTAGATAGAAATTAACGCAGGACAAGAGATAAGAAATATGTAACATCACGGGGTGCTGGTCGGTTGGGTTTAAGGTGTGTGTCTTCGTACTCGAAAGCACTTGAGATAAACAAACGGGGATAGGAATTTCAAATAAATAATATTAGTTACATTGTGATTAGTTTTTACGATCGCGACGAGGCCACTCTTATATCTTCTTCCGGTTGGGTTTGAGGTTTGGCTCTGCTTTTGGAGACATTTTCAAGAGTGAGTGGTTAAGAGGTAATGGTGGAGTTACCCGAGTAGAAATTTTAATGTAAGATCTTTTGAGCCCTCATTGGGTTGCCCGTACATTGGGATGTCACGCAAAAGTCTGTCTGGCCCTGATTGGGCAATCCCACTTGTGCCCCGATGAGTATATCCCAAAGAGACATCCCGACCCGTAGTTTATAAGCGATTGGAGTCTTGCTGGAACGCCTCTAGTTGGGCAACGGACACGCCATAATGATTGATATTACAGAGAAAGAAGAATTGGTGGGGATGATGATCTCAGATGTGCTGTGCGTCAGTCACACCAGATTTTTTTATTTTTGCATTGAAATCTCGCTGGTGTGTAGTATCATCCACTTAATCATCTGTCACTTTGTTTACAGAGTTTAGTTTAAACAAAAAACAAAACAAAAAGAGGAGTGAAAGGGGGGATGGGGGGGGGGGGGGAATTAAATGAAAATTTATGTTTTAACTAAACGTAAGATAAATACATACTCTTCTCTCCTTTTAGCCTTGAAATTTTTTATTCTCAAAGTTGACAGTTTTTTAAACTTTTTTCTCTTTCTCTTTAAGATATAGATTTATTTTTTTTCTCTATTTTATTAAACACACACAGTTATTGAATCAATTGCTATAGTTAAAGTTCTTTTAGTTAACGATGCTTTAAGGGGGTTCAGGAGTCTAAACGTACTTGAAAAAAAAAAACAAGACTATTATAAGGATTTTTCAATATGGTTGTTTTTTTAAATGAATTAAATTCATAAGAGATTATTGTGAGATCGAGCTATAATTATTTTAATGACTTATTAAAAAATTATCGTAATTATTTTTTTTTGTTATCAAGCACAAAAAAACAATCTGTCCCAATAATCTTTGAATTTTTTTTTTTAATTTAAAAATGAATTTATTATTATTAATGAAGAAATTTTTAAAATAAGCTTAGATGATTTATTTAAAAATCATCTGTCAAATTAGTTCAGCATTCTTGCAATAGATGGCAGGCTAGTCTAACAGACGATCCACTAATAGCCTATATCTGGCCTATATTTATATATTTTTATGATTTTATAAAAGATATATAATATATAATAACATTTATTGTTAAAAGATCAATGAAAATCAACCAAATGCATTAAATATTATTAGCTACCATTCTGACATCTCTTGGCAAATTTTTGAATTACTTGATTTTTTGGGCATACTTTTTATGACACACTACGCCATCTTATCGGGAAAAACATGCGTAACACCTTCGGTCCTATTACGCCTTAAATCAAAGGAGATTAAAAAATTATATTTATATTTATATATCTATGTGTTGTATATCATTTTACTGGTGAAAACGTCTAGTTACAGAATATATTAAAACCAAAAATATATATATATATGTGCGAAGAGTGTCCGTATTTTGATCAACGAAAGAAATTATTACAAAAAGCATTGATTTGGACACGTACATTAAGAGTGCATAAATTCCCTAAATAGTAGTATAAAGGGCTAACGTTAAGTGGATAAGGCGAGGCCGTAGGCATAATAAACCCCCCTTTAAATCCAAATTAAAGGGAGAGGATATTACGTATTATAATATTTGATGAAATTTAAATTAAACGGGAAATTAAAATAAAGAGAGGAAAATTAGATGAGAGGGAATTTAATTAATGGAGAGGAAAGGTTACACGACACACGAGACTGAGAGATTTTATTAAATGAAATGTAGCCAACTTAAAAAAAAAAAATATATATATATACTGTATATAGTCTATATTTAAGGGGGAACAGGAGCGAAGATGTTACGCATGGTTTTCCCGCTAAGATGGCGTAGTGTGTCATAAAAAGTATGCCCGAAAAATCAAGTAATTCTGCCAAGATATGTCAGAATGGTAGCTAATAATATTTAATGCATTTGGTTGATTTACATTGATCTTTTAACAATAAATACTTTATAAATGTTATTATATATTATGTATCTTTTAGAAAAGTATAAAAATATATAAATATAGGCCAGAAATACGCTAATAGGAGATAGGCCGTTAGACTAGCCTGCCATCTATTGCAAGAATGCTGAACTAATTTGACAGTTGATTTTTAAATAAATCATCTAAGCTTATTTTAAAAATTTCTTAATTAATATGTGATTAATAATAACAATAAATTCATTTTTAAATTTAAAAAAATTAAAGATTTTTGGGACAGATTGTTTTTTTGTATTTGCTTGATAACAAAAAAATTAATGACGATAATATTTTAATAAGTCATTAAAAAAATTATAGCTCGATGTCCCAATAATCTCTTATGAATTTCATTCATTTAAAAAAAAACCGCATTGAAAAATCTCTTGTAATAGTCTAGTTTAACCCCTTAAGGGGGTTCAGGAGAGACGTCTAAACGTACTTAAAAAAAAAAAAAACTAGACTATTATAAAGAACTTTTCAATGCGGTTTTTTTTAAAATGAATTAAATTCATAAGGGATTATTGGGACATCGAGCTATAAGTTTTTTAATGACTTATTAAAAGATTAACGTAATTAATTTTTTTGTTATCAAGCAAATACAAAAAAACAATCTGTCCCAATAATCTTTAATTTTTTTAAATTTAAAAATGAATTTATTGTTATTATTAATCACATAATAATTAAGAAATTTTTAAAATAAGCTTAGATGATTTATTTAAAAAACAACTGTCAAATTAGTTCAGTATTCTTGCAATAGATGGCAGGCTAGTCTAACAGACGATATAGTATTAGCCTATATTTATATATTTTTATGCTTTTATGGAACCGCTGAATTAGACTATACAAAGAGGGTCTCGAATCTTCATTGACTAGTTGCACGTTCCTCAAAAGGCGGGCCTAGTATATAAAATCTCTCTCTCTCAAATACAATTTATAAAAAAATGGCGAGAGGATCCTTTACGCACTTTCTTTATCCAAGATTTCCATCCAGGTACTTTTATATTAAATATTGATTTTTTTTTCTTTTTTTTTAATAATAAAAAAAAAAAAAAACTCAATTTTCTCTTCTTGCATTTTCTATTGATGATGATGATAGATTTTTTTTTTGTGTGAATTCAATTTTCACAATATAAAGAGTTGAGATAGAGAAATTGAATTCAGATAATAAGTAACTTAGAGGTAAGTCAAAATGATGTTCCCCTTTCTTTTGTTATAAGCTTTGCTTTTTTTATGCTACTCTCCCGCCCTATTATAATAATTTAAGAATTAATGAAAAATTGAACACCTCGGGGGCTTCGCTCCCCTGGACCCCCCCTCTAGCTCGGGCCCGCCTGCAGTGGATCTTCGCCTTTTCTTCTTCATTATGAAAAAAAAATTATTATTCCATTCCAATTCAGTGCCTGCGTGAGGATTTGGTTACATTCATGGAATACACAAATGAAAAGAATACATAAATATTTCTCTATACATTTCCTATGGAGAAAATCGTAACTTTAAAAGTTAATAACTCAAAAAGTTATAGGAATTTCGGGATGAAAATAATTTTCTTGTAATCCCGAGAATGTCCTTTTTATGCATATAAAATTTCATTTCAAAATTCCAACGGGAAGTTGCCTAAATAGAGCGTGACAGACCGACATACAGGACAATAGCGATTTATATATATATAGATTTTTCAACAATGTATAAAATCCACTATGACACTTTCATAATGACTTTTCGCCAATTCTGAGGATGGTTCAAACACGGAACCGCAACGTCAGCTGTGTGAATTAATCGAATAAAGAAATAACCTTAGCTGAATTTCTCATTTTTACCCTCTTATTAATATAACATCTCAGCTATAAATTGTTTCGCATAACGAGTGTTTCGCTTTACGAGTATGATTCTGGAACGGTTTGACTATCAACAAAATCTTTAATCTTTAATGTATTAAGTCTTCTTAAAAGAAGAAGCCAAGGGAAAGTTTTGCAACTTGTTTGTAATTTTGTGTTTTATCTTGGGTTGTTGTATAATTTGTCTTGAGATTTAATTATCTCAAAGATTGACATTTCTCAAAAGAATTTTGTTTGTTCTCCTGTCATCTACAGATTTAATAGATACAAATGATGAACAAAAGAAAGGGAGAGGGAGCAAATACAAAAGCATTATTTCTCTTTCTTGTCTTCTTCTTTCAGTCAAAAGAAAAGAGATTTAATTTTCTATTAATTATTTTTCTTTAAAATTGGATTCATGTTTATACGACAAGCGAGATCTCTAGTAAAATTCTTTATACATTGATCGAAAAAGAAAGAAAGTTCTCCTAAATTCCCTATGAAGTACAAGAGTAAAGTGGTTTCGTCGACATTCCCATAGACTACATGTTAAATTTCCATTTTACTTTCTCGTACCCTATATATGAAATATATAGGAGAGAAAGTATTGCGATCATGTCAAAAATTCGATGTCGAGATTTTGATGGATATACATGTTTTGAGGTCCCCTGAGTCCAAAAAAGTGGGTCCCGCAAATTGGTCTGTGTGTGTGTGTGTATGTATGTGTGTGTGTGTGTGTGTGTGTGTGTGTGTGCGTGTGTCTGTATGTGTGGACAGATTTTTAGCATGAAGGAATTGAGCTACCGGATTGAAATTTTATATTTAACTTAGGTACCTTCCCACACGCTCAAAATAAGCTTTTGAACAAAATCGGCCAAAAAGTACTAGTACTTTACTGATGTACTTTTTCAGTTTTTTTCGATTTTCTCAAAATTCCCTCCAAGGATTTTTTTTAAAATTCAAAAATCAATTATTTTTTAGATGCTCTTTAAAATGTATATTCTCATTTTGCCGTTGAAATCTTCTGAAGACCACTTTACTCTTGTTCTTCATAGGAAAGATAGAAATGGTTGCCATGGTAACGGAATTTAAATCTTTTTCTTTTTATTAGATTAAAAATCAATTATTATTTAAATTCCCATTTATTTGTGTCTTTAATTGCTTAGGAGAAAACATATATATCTCTCTCTCTCTCACTTGCAAACATTATCGCCTGTCTCTCCGCCTTCTCTCATAGGCCTAATGTTAATTTCCTATAGGGATTTGTATGTTAATTTCGATTCAAAAGGGGGTCCCCTTTGGAACTTTTTAGGCATTTAAAATTTTTTTTTCCAATTCTTATGAAATTTTGTATTTATTTACGATTCTATATTGTGTATAAAATGTCCAAATATGAGATTAAAATTTTGAAAAATAACCATAGTTTATTTGAAGCAGTCAACATTTAAAATGCAAGTTTGAAACTAAGGTGCTATCGGAAACTAAATATATCTCGACACAAAAAATCTGGTGTGACCAGCACGGTGCACAACTTTCTCTTACCGAAGGGTAAGAGAAAGTTGTGTGCTGTGCGCCAGTCACACCAGATTTTTTATAAATTAATTACACGATAACCCTGCGTCAGATCTGCTTCAAAATTTTATTTTATACGTATGAGATAGTGATTAATAACATATTAAAAAATTAGCTTTTAATCTAACAAAGTGCTTTAATGTCCAAACAACCTTAAGAAAATAGAAAAAAAAATATTATTACATTAGACGATATGGTATCCGATCAAAAATGGACATAATTAAAAGAAACAAAAATTGTCAAATGAGATTAGATCATATCTAAGAGAGAAAGCCCAGAGAGATAGAGAGCTTAAGAAGTGGCGTAGAGGAAATGAATCCCCATCTTAGTGAGAGAGATAGAGAGATAGATTCCATTTAATGAAACTTGAACCGACCAACGAGGTATATAGGAGGTTCGATTCTCTCTCTCTATTTCGGCTTTTAATCCAGGAGACAGTTTTAGTCCAGATCAGTAGATTTATATTATAACACTAGCTAACTTCTAAGCAATCCTCTAAAGAGGAGAGGTTGTGGAAGTGATATTACTAGATCGAAATGTATCTATGTAAAATAAATAAATTTGTTTCCTTTTATACACTGAAAAAAAACCTTGTAAATTCAATGGAAATCCCTTCAATCCTTTCCGAAACCGTAATGAAAATGTGTCAATTAGGTTTCTCGTCAATTCAATGGGATATCTTGTTAAAAAAAAACTGACAGGATTTCCTGTAAATTTAAAAGGAAATTTTTTTAAAACGAAATTGACAGGATTTCCTGTGAATTTAAAAGGAAATTTTTTTACAACGAAATTGACAGGATTTCCTGTAAATTTAAAAGGAAATTTTTTTAAAACGAAATTGACAGGATTTCCTGTGAATTTAAAAGGAAATTTTTTTACAACGAAATTGACAGGATTTCCTGTAAATTTAAAAGGAAATTTTTTTAAAACGAAATTGACAGGATTTCCTGTGAATTTAAAAGGAAATTTTTTTACAACGAAATTGACAGAATTTCCTGTAAATTTAAAAGGAAATTTTTTAAAACGAAATTGACAGGATTTCCTGTGAATTTAAAAGGAAATTTTTTTACAACGAAATTGACAGAATTTCCTGTGAATTTAAAAAGAAATTTTTTTTAAACGAAATTGACAGGATTTCCTGTAAATTTAAAAGGAAATTTTGTTACAACGAAATTGACAGGATTTCCTGTAAATTTAAAAGGAAATTTTTTTTACAACGAAATTGACAGGATTTCCTGTGAATTTAAAAGGAAATTTTTTTACAACGAAATTGACAGAATTTCCTGTGAATTTAAAAAGAAATTTTTTTTAAACGAAATTGACAGGATTTCCTGTAAATTTAAAAGGAAATTTTTTTACAACGAAATTGACAGGATTTCCTGTGAATTTAAAAAGAAATTTTTTTACAACGAAATTGACAGAATTTCCTGTGAATTTAAAAAGAAATTTTTTTTAAACGAAATTGACAGGATTTCCTGTAAATTTAAAAGGAAATTTTGTTACAACGAAATTGACAGGATTTCCTGTAAATTTAAAAGGAAATTTTTTTACAACGAAATTGACAGGATTTCCTGTGAATTTAAAAGGAAATTTTTTTACAACGAAATTGACAGAATTTCCTGTGAATTTAAAAAAGAAATTTTTTTTAAACGAAATTGACAGGATTTCCTGTAAATTTAAAAGGAAATTTTTTTAAAACGAAATTGACAGGATTTCCTGTGAATTTAAAAGGAAATTTTTTTACAACGAAATTGACAGAATTTCCTGTGAATTTAAAAAGAAATTTTTTTTAAACGAAATTGACAGGATTTCCTGTAAATTTAAAAGGAAATTTTGTTACAACGAAATTGACAGGATTTCCTGTAAATTTAAAAGGAAATTTTTTTACAACGAAATTGACAGGATTTCCTGTGAATTTAAAAGGAAATTTTTTTACAACGAAATTGACAGAATTTCCTGTGAATTTAAAAGGAAATTTTTTTACAACGAAATTGACAGGATTTCCTGTAAATTTAAAAGGAAATTTTTTTAAAACGAAATTGACAGGATTTCCTGTGAATTTAAAAGGAAATTTTTTTACAACGAAATTGACAGGATTTCCTGTAAATTTAAAAGGAAATTTTTTTAAAACGAAATTGACAGGATTTCCTGTGAATTTAAAAGGAAATTTTTTTACAACGAAATTGACAGAATTTCCTGTAAATTTAAAAGGAAATTTTTTTAAAACGAAATTGACAGGATTTCCTGTGAATTTAAAAGGAAATTTTTTTACAACGAAATTGACAGAATTTCCTGTGAATTTAAAAAGAAATTTTTTTTTAAACGAAATTGACAGGATTTCCTGTAAATTTAAAAGGAAATTTTGTTACAACGAAATTGACAGGATTTCCTGTAAATTTAAAAGGAAATTTTTTTACAACGAAATTGACAGGATTTCCTGTGAATTTAAAAGGAAATTTTTTTACAACGAAATTGACAGAATTTCCTGTGAATTTAAAAAGAAATTTTTTTTAAACGAAATTGACAGGATTTCCTGTAAATTTAAAAGGAAATTTTTTTACAACGAAATTGACAGGATTTCCTGTGAATTTAAAAGGAAATTTTTTTACAACGAAATTGACAGGATTTCCTGTGAATTTAAAAGGAAATTTTTTAAAACGAAATTGACAGGATTTCCTGTGAATTTAAAAGGAAATTTTTTTACAACGAAATTGACAGGATTTCCTGTAAATTTAAAAGGAAATTTTTTTAAAACGAAATTGACAGGATTTCCTGTGAATTTAAAAGGAAATTTTTTTACAACGAAATTGACAGAATTTCCTGTAAATTTAAAAGGAAATTTTTTTTAAAACGAAATTGACAGGATTTCCTGTGAATTTAAAAGGAAATTTTTTTACAACGAAATTGACAGAATTTCCTGTGAATTTAAAAAGAAATTTTTTTAAACGAAATTGACAGGATTTCCTGTAAATTTAAAAGGAAATTTTGTTACAACGAAATTGACAGGATTTCCTGTAAATTTAAAAGGAAATTTTTTTAAAACGAAATTGACAGGATTTCCTGTGAATTTAAAAGGAAATTTTTTTACAACGAAATTGACAGAATTTCCTGTGAATTTAAAAAGAAATTTTTTTTAAACGAAATTGACAGGATTTCCTGTAAATTTAAAAGGAAATTTTTTTACAACGAAATTGACAGAATTTCCTGTAAATTTAAAAGGAAATTTTGTTACAACGAAATTGACAGAATTTCCCGTAAAATTAAAATGATTTTTTATTTAATTATGGTTTTAACTTGAATTTATTTCAATCTGCTACAGCTACAGTCGTCGGAATACAATTTTTTGGCGGCCCTCGGGGCCTGGTGTAGGGGTTAGCGTGCTAACCTCGTAAACCACAAGTCGCGGGTGCGGACCCCAGGCAGTCCGATGATTTTATTTTGGATACCAAATGGCTTAAATCGAAATGCCTGGACCCCCAATATATATATTAAACATACGAGTATCGTTTAAAGTCTTAAATGGCCTAAGTTATAGAAAAGACTGTGTGTATGTGTGTGTGAATGAGAAAAAAGTGTGTGTTTAAAAAAAAAAAGAAAGTTTTTCGCGGGTTGATTAATTAAAAAAAATTTTTTTATTATTTTTTAAATATATGTTTAATTTTTCTCAGATCAAACGTAAAATCAAAATGCATACATTTGACCTGACAAAAATTAAAAATAGGCCTATGAAGTGAAGAGTTCCGTTTCCATCGCTCTAAAGCATGTTTTCAAAAGGTGTTCAGCGGTCCTCTAAGGATAATTCTCGGACAGTCCATCGGCGGTCTATGGTAAGGAGACCGCTCAGGATGTCTATCTCATCTTGAGGAATGGAGGGCCGACCTGTGCGTTGCAAATCCGCAGTCTCATTCCGACCCGAACGAAATGCATGAACCCATCGTGCGATAAAGCATTTGTGCCACAGGCTTCAACTAATCCTCGATAGCATTCTGTTGCATTTTTGCCACGGGCAACCTCGAACAACCGCTGAAAAAACATGCTTTAGAGCGATGGAAACGAAACATCTCACTGTAACGCCCCACAACAACTACCCTTCTAAGCAGAGATCGACTCTTTTTAGCATAGGTAAGAGAAAGTAAAAATTCTTGATGAGTGCAATCGGCATTCGAAATATCGTCAAAATATAATCTTTTATTTTTCAGCTTCGCTACCAATAAGCTTTCAAGAAACAATTCTTTATCTATAAATAGATAATCTGTTTGGGATTTGTCTATACACGTCACTTAACGACTGATAGCTAATAGTGAGAATCTCCCCTCAATTTTAGCACGATTATAGAATCTTTTATGTTTGTTGTCTGTGCAAAATCACTATCTGAGCCTGTTCTTCTGCAGGGGTATTATGATTAATTAGCCTAGAGTATGATTGGAGTTAGAGTGGGTGAATGAGAGAGGTAAATTTAGTCTCGAAATTGATTTCTGCTAGCTAATTCATCATCAATAGAAACAATCCCAGAAAGCAAGGGGATATTTGCCTAATAATAATCGGATGTGATTGAAACATGAATATCTACAAATATCAATTGATAAACTAAGATTTAATTCAAATCAGATCTTGTTTGTGTGTACAGTGAGGGTCAATATTATTTCATTGTTTTTCTAAAAGAAAATGAAAATCTTTATAGGAAATTCTATAGGTTTGAACCATGAATGTTTCCATTAAAAAATATATATAATATTTTTTTAAAAACAATGAAATAATCACAAATAGTGGGTGGGACTTAATATTGTCCCTCACGGTACACTCAATCTTTTCTTTAATCTTTATTTGAGGTAAAAAATCTGGTGTGATTGTCGCACAGCACACAATAAAACATTTAGGTCTCAGTTGCCAGGGGGGTGCCTATCATAAATATAAAATTTTAATCTCCTAGCTATTTTCGTTCTTGAGATATTTTGTACACACACAGACAGACAGACCAGATACAGATCTGGCAACATTGCATTCATCAGCTATTTATTTTAAATCTTAAAAGCCTTCAATTTTATTTTAATTAATATATTACAATGATTAATGCAAATCAGTTTAAACACAATGGACGATTTGCGAAAAAAAATATCGTAAAATGGAAAAAAAAACGTAACTGACATCGAGAAATGAGTATTATTTTATGTGACGTTGCCAGGCTGGTCTGAGTCACGTGACTGACTTATTTTTAAATATATCATTTTGGGATTTTTTTTTGACTTTCATGTTAAAATATCTTTAAAAGCAGTCGGCAGAAACTTTTGATTTTATTTAACGTATTCCTCGGAAGTGAATTGATAAAATGTAAGTTTTTTTTTTTTTTTACCTATTGCAGAGGTGGCTATATAATTCGATATGTGTGCGTTTCGTCGATATTCCCCATAGACTACATGTTAAATTTCAATTTTTTTAAAATTAATTACACGATAACCCTGGGTCAGATCTGCTTCAAAATTTTATTTTAGACGTATGTGATAGTGATTAATAACATATTAAAAAATTAGCTTTCTAATAAAGTGATTTAATGACCGAACAACCTTAATTAAAAAGAAAAATTGAGGTTGAAAGCTTCAAAATTGTGGCCGCTGGGAACTTTCAAATTCAGCACCCTGAGAAAGGAGATTTCGAGAAAAACGGAAAAAAGTACATCAGTAAAGGAATAGTAATCAAACACATGTAATTTCAAATATAGTATTTTCCCTCCTTTTTATGATTTAAAAAATCTTTTATTTCATTGTATGAAACAGAAATTCAAGAGGCGAGATCTCCAGCCACAACCCAGGGGGCATATATTATTCACTTGTTATATTAACGAAAGTTTCAAAAAATAAAAAATAATAATTTCGTTTCTTTTACAGGCATAAAGCCATTAATCCAGCATTCCAGTTCGATGAACAAGAAAAAAGTGAGAGAGAGAGAGAGAATGGTCGTTTAAAACCCCACAAATAATAAAGTTGAATTATAACAAGACATGAGCAAAAAAAAAAAAAAAAAGATTTCTTATCTCTTACATGTTGCAATAATTCCATTTAGAGTGAGCCCCACAATAGATACACTCCTAGCGAGGGAGTTTTCGTATTTATTGCCTTCAAAGAGACATTGCAAGAAACATTTTCATTAAAGTTGCACCAAACATAAGATTATTGTTGTCTTTAAATCAAAATTCTACCCTTTAAATTAAAAAGAACAATCGTAAATCAATTATTTAAGAAGCCCGCTGGTGTAGTGAGCTAGGGTATCGGCTTCTTCTGTTCAAACCCTGGGCGTGCGGGATTTTTCATTAAATAATTCAATGTAAGCAAATCCTCAAGCAGGCACTGGATTGGATCTCACCACAGGCAACTCTACGAGGAGCCCTCGGGGCATGGTGTAGAGGTTAGCGTGCTAACCTCATATACCAAACGTCGCGGGTTCGGACCCCAGGCAGTCCGATGATTTTATTTAAGCCATTTGGATACCAAATGGCTTAAATAAGAATGCCTGGACCCCATATATGAATATTTATCAATAACGGATATCGTAAAAAGTCTTATATGGCCTGAGTTGCCGAAAAGACTGTGTGAATGTGTGTGTGAGTGTGAGTGTGAATGAGAAAAAAGTGTGAATGTTTAAAAAAAAAAAAAAAAAAAAAAAAAAAAAAAAAAAAAAAAAAAAACTCTACGAGGGCCCTCGGGGCATGGCGTAGAGGTTAGCGTGCTAACCTCATATACCAAACGTCGCGGGTTCGGACCCCAGGCAGTCCGATGATTTTATTTAAGCCAATTGGATACCAAATGGCTTAAATAAGAATGCCTGGACCCCATATATGTATATTTATTAATAACGGATATCGTAAAAAGTCTTATATGGCCTGAGTTGCCGAAAAGACTGTGTGAATGTGTGTGTGAGTGTGAGTGTGAATGAGAAAAAAGTGTGTGTTTAAAAAAAAAAAAAAAAAAAAAAAAAAACTACGAGAGGGAGTTGCTGTGACATCACGTTGTAAAGAAGGTTCCCTCTCAGTGATGCATTCTTCGAAAGGAGTAGGCTACACGCCGGTGCTGAGGGAGTCCCTCCTCAACTAGGACATTATCCCTAGCATAGAAGAGGTTGGATATAAGGACCCAGTTGGAGCCAGAAATAAGCATTAGTTCACTAACTAGAGGCGAAAGCAGGAGGAGGAGTTAGAGATAGGAAATGATGTAACTTCACGAGATACCGGTAGATGGCTACGGTCAGAGGCCGGTTGGGCTTGAGGTGTGTATCTTCGTACATGAAAGCACCTCGGGTAAATAAACGGGGATCCCGATAGGAATTTCAAATAAATAAAAAAAAAAAAATCAATTCTCTTTAAAATGTATATTCTCATTTTGCCATTAAAATCTTCTGAAGACCACTTTACTCTTGTACTTCATTGGAAAGATGGTTGCCATGGTAACAAAACAAATATTTTTTAATACTTCGAAACTCTCTGAGCCATTGCCTTCAAAGTAAAATTAAAAAAAAAACCAACTTGGCTAAATGACACATGTTCATATTGAATATAAACATGAAAAATTCATGAACGACTGAAGATGGCAAAATAAAATTTTCGCCGAAACGTCTCTTTTGGAATGGGTGTTTTTCATTGGTTCAAAACCTCTTTGGCTGCATCCTCGCTACCCAACATTAAAACAAATATATTTTTCCTTTATTTAAAAATTTGACATAATGGGCTTGGTGTAGGTGTCAAAAATTTTGAATATGCAACTTTATGCAATATTCAAATATGCAAAAATATGCAATATAGAATTTGAACCCTAGTTCGAAGTGTCCATGATTCGGATAGAAAATTGGTTTTTCGGGATGTACAGTGAGTACCACAATTAAGTCCCCACCTGATAGCTGGTAAAATACCATAGATAGTAAAATAATTTTAATGACCGAAAAACTAAAACGTAAAATCTTGTTCAGATGATTTTATTTTACCTTTTTAAATTTAAAATTATTTCATCATTTACCATATACTTAAGACTAAAGCTATCAGGTGGGAACTTAATTGTGGCGCTCACTGTACATGTTAGGAAATAGAATATGTAATTGCATAGAAATTCGGGCTTTAATCATCACATGAGTTAAAATAAAATAAAATTAAACAAAAATTCGTTGCCTTTTTCAAACTTGTCTCTATATTTTACATCAAGTTGGAAGAAAAAAGCATTGTTGTAAATTTATATTTCTCTATCCAAGTATTACTATATGTCACTTTTGCTGGGTGATTGATTTTCTGTCAAAAGTTTTTTTTATTATTATTTTTTTTTTTTGATCCAAATTTTTAATATCAATTCATCAAAAACTTTGTGCGCTATATTTATTTAAGAGAGTTTGTTCTTCTTCTATTGATTCCTTTGCACAATAATTAATAGTGTGGGAGTTTATTTATTAAAGAGACGCCTACTCTATACGTTACAGAGAGATAGGCCTAAATACCTTACACTTTGTCTAATAGTGTTAGCAACGTTATTATCTATATATATAATTCGCTAATGTCCGTCTGTCTGTCTGTCGCGCTCTATTTAGGCAACTTCCAGTTGGAATTTTGAAATGAAATTTTATATGCTTAAAGAGGACCTTCTAGGGATTACAGGAAAATTATTTTCATCCCGAAATCCCTATAGCTTTTTGAGTTATTAATTCTTAAAGTTACGATTTCTCCCATAGGAAATGTATAGAGAAATATTTATGTATTCTTTTCATTTGTGTATTCCATGAATGTAAACAAATCCTCAAGCAGGCACTGAATTGGAATATTGGATCTCACCACTATAGACCCCAGGCAACTCCACGAGGAGAGGGAGATGCTGTGACATCCCGTCCTGTGGAAGGGACGTAAAGTAGGTTCCCTCTCAGTGATGCAGACAGACGCACGGAATGGAATAATAATAATTTTCTTTTCATAATTAAGAAGAAAAGGCGAGGGTCCGCTTCAGACGGGCCCGAATAAGCTGGCGGGGGGGTCCAGGGGGGCGAAACCCGCCGGAAGCAGTCGCGGGCGACTAGTTATAAGATATTTAAATAAAATCTTTATACCTGGTAATTGTCAATTCTCTGTCCACTATCCTCTTTATATAGGTAACAGAAAGTAAAAATATTGTCTCTAACCAAACACTATTGTGACAGTTTGATAACTATTTATTTATGTTTCTTTGTTTTAACGGAGAGAGTGAGATTTTAATTGCAATATTTGTGGTGAATTTGATGTTGTTGCAGCTGTGGTGTTGTGTGTGTCTCTGACAACGGCCCTCGGGTCTGCTGTCCTCACCATTCTGGATTCGGTGATCTCGGGCACTGATGTCACAATCCTGATGGTACGTCCGGCTGGTGACGTGCCTCTTCGTTTAGGCCAAGTGACGTTTCGACCGCCGTCAGGGCTTTCGTCATCAACTAGAGCCTCATTATTGATACTCACCCCCTCGTCAGAAGATTCAACTAACAGCAACAACATCTCATCAAGTGAGCCGGTGAGTGGCGGTGCCTGCCTGTCTTCTCCTTTGATTGATGATGGCTTGAATTTCCTTTGACGTGATGTGATTTCGCAAATTATTAGAGAGAACAGGTTAAAAACTTTCTTTATAAAGGTGAAATTTCTTTATCTATATCGTGTTACAAGAATGTATGTTAAATGATGCTATTTAAACATCTCGTTACGTACTTTAAAGATAAGTATCGAACTTTTAAATAATCCTTTAACGTTTGATTTTAATGAATTTAAAAAAACTAATTTGTAGAATACGAAACAGAGATAAGGAGAATAACGCATTCGTTCAATTGAGATTTCGTTAATTTTTCAAATGTATTAAGTGAAATGATTACTTACTTATTACAAGATTTTGATCTAAAAATGTGAGGTTATACTCAAAGGAATCACTTATCAAAATTTCAAATCAAAATTGTTATTAGTCGAATAAAATTCCAAGATTCCCTTGAAGAATTAAAAATCGATGTGCCATTCAATTATTAAAAAACACCCTTTTTTTCCAATAAATTAATAAATTAAATAAAACATATAGAGCAATAAAGCATCAATAAATAAAGAGGTTAATTATTATTATTATTATTATAAATATAATTACAATTGTTAAAAATATATTAAATTCCTTATTATTGCGAATTAAATTATGACTAACCTCTTGTAATTGTTTAAATTTAATTTAATTTTTTTTTTTTTTTTTTTTTTTTTTTTTTATTTCTCTCTTCGGCTGAAGAGGCCATTAGTGAGTGGTCACCCTCAAAAGTAGAGTAACCCGCTGCGGGTCGCCCCCTAACTATGCCTCTGTTGATTAGGCTTAATTAAAGACTCAACTTTACCAAATTAAGGATTAATTGTAGAATTTAGGAAGTTGCAAGAGTCAATTGATAAGAAACATATGTCGGAAGTTTACTACTTGTTTTTGCCGGATCTTCAGGCAGGTATTATAAAAAATTATTAAAAACAATTTTCTATTTTCAGGATTTTATTGACAGATGACTGGTGCGCAAGTAAACAACCAGTTTCGGTCCACTAACAATAAGAGACCATCATCAGATCTGTTGTTTTTAATAATTTTTTATAATACCTGCCTGAAGATCCGGCAAAAACAAGTAGTAAACTTCCGACATATGTTTCTTAATTAATTGTTTTGGAAAAGTGATTCATTTTGTATTTTTCTTTTTAAATGAATGAATTAAATTCATAAGGAATTATTGGTACAGAAAGTTATATAGTTTTTAATGACTTATTAAAAAAATTATGGAAATTAATTTTTTTATTATCATTGCTTGATAAAGAAAACAATCTAACCCAATAATTTTAAATTTTATTTAAATTTAAAGATGAATTTATTACGAATGTGTTTATTAAATTAAAAATTCTCCTAATAATGAATTTATTATTATTATTATTAGGGTCCGACCGAAACAAGATTTTCAGCCGAAACCGAAACCGAAACCGAATATTCGGCCTCAACCTTAGTTTCGGCCGAAACCGTAACCGAAACCGAAACTTGTATTTCCTATAAAAATTTTTTTTCATTTTACCTTTTTTTTTTTTTTTAATTTTTTTTCCCTCCCGTGAAAATCATTTTACCTTTTTTTAGGGAGACTAAAATTTTTCTCCCTCAAGTGCAAATTATTTGACCTTTTTTTTTTTTGCATGCCCATTTTTTCAGACTCTGGTTTCGGCCGGCCGAAAGGTTCGGCCACTTTTTGGCCGAAACCGAAACTACGGCCGAAACCATGATTTTTGGCCGAAACTGGCCGAAACCGTAACCGAAACCGAATATTCGGTCGGTTCCTAATTATTATTATTCATCACATATTAATTATGAAAAATGTAAAATAAGCTTAGTTAATTTATTCATTATTTATTAAATGCTTTTATTTTATTTATTTAGTTGATTTATTGAAAAATTAACTGTCAAATTAGTTCAGCATTTTTGCAATAGATGGCAGGCTAGTCTAACAGTCGGTATTATCAGATCCTCTATTAGCCTATATTTATATGCTTTTATAAATGATACATAATATGTAATAACATTTATAGAGTATTCATTGTTAAAAGATCAATGAAATTCAACCAAATGCATTAACTATTATTAGCTACCATTCTGACATCTCTTGCCAAATTTTCGTAAAAGGACGTTTTTTTGGCTTACTTTGTAAGACACACAACGCCATCTTATCGGCAAAAAGATGCGTTACAGCCCTCCCTTAAACTACCTGCTATAATTTAAACACCCAATAAATTTAAAGCATCGTTAACTATGCTCTTTGTAGAACTGTTTTTCTTCTGTATTTATCTATTTTTTTTTTTTTTTCTAAATCTTTTACTTCTGTTATTTTTGTTTCTTTCTTTTTTTTCTGGCATATCCCGCCTATAACGTTATTCAAATATTTATGTATATCAGTCAAGTAGGTGTGTATTTCTGTTTGTTAAAGAAAATATTTTTTTTCTTGTCAAATACAGAGCATCTCTCTAATGGATGAATGAATTTTTTAGTGGCGTATTTAGACTAGATGAATTAAAAAAAAAAAAGAAGCGCCCTTTTTTTCTTTTTATTATTTATTTATTCTCTTTGAACCTTTGTTGGTATTTCCATCAAGTTTATTATGTTGGAGAACTTTCCAAGTGAAGATAATAAAAAATTTTTTTATAACTTTAAAATTTCTCAACTCATTTAATAAATACAAGGGAAGTATGGTGGCCATGTTAGATTTAGAAATATGGAGTTTGAAAGTTTTTGTATGTATTACGGAAATTTGCTAAGAAGAAGAAGAAAAATAAGAAAAGACAAACAAACACACAGAAGGATTTGCAAAGTTGGGGGTGAAGACACTTTTAAATTTAAAAAAATCTGGTGTGACTGGTCGCACAGCACACAACTTTCTCTTACCTTCAGTAAACGAAAGTTGGTTTCTGTGTTTATCACAAGAGATTTTTTTATGACAACATATATTTAGTCTCCAAAAAATCAAGTAATTCAAAAATTTGCCAAGAGATGTCAGAATGATAGCTAATAATATTTAATGCATTTGGTTGATTTTCATTGATCTTTTAACATATAAATGTTATTATATATTATGTATCTTTTATAAAAGCATAAAAATATATAAATATAGGTCAGATATAGGCTAATACTATATCGGCTGTTAGACTAGCCCGCCATCTATTGCAAGAATCCTGAACTAATTTGACAGTTGGTCTATAAATAAATCATCTAAGCTTATTTTAAAAATTTCTTAATTATTATGTGATTAATAATAACAATAAATTCCTTTTTAAATTTAAAAGATTATTGGGACAGATTGTTTTTTTGTATTTGCTTGATAACAAAAAAATTAATTACGATAATTTTTTTATAAGTCATTAAAATAATTATAGCTCGATGTCTCTATAATCTCTTATGAATTTAATTCATTTAAAAAAACCGCATTGAAAAATTTCTTATAATGGTCTACACTGAAAAAAAAACCTTGTAAATTCAATGGAAATCCCTTCAATTCATTCCGAAACCGTAATGAAAATGCGTCAATGAGGTTTCTCGTCAATTCAATGGGATACCTTGTTAAAACGAAATTGAAGGTGCATCTTATAATTTCAAAAGGTTTTCCTGTTGAAAAAAACTGACCATTTTTCCTTTAAATTTAAAAGGAATTTTTGTTAAAACGAAGTTGACAGTATTTCCTGTAAATTTTAAAGGAAAAATTGTTGAAACGAAATTGACAGGATTTCCCGTAATTTTTAAAGGAAATTTTGTTGAAACGAAATTGACAGTATTTCCTGTAAATTTTAAAGGAAATTTTGTTGAAACGAAATTGACAGGATTTCCCGTAATTTTTAAAGGATATTTTATTAAAACTAAATTTATTAAAGAATTATATATATCATGTGTTGGTCCATGAGGTAATTATGAAAAACATATAACCAAGTATTTATTAATTTAAATAAGCGAAAAATGTAGGTACCGCCGGGATTTGCACCACGGATCTTGTCGATTTACGCTCAACACGCCCTACTGTTGGACCACAGTACGCACTCGCTTATTTAAATTATGATAGATCGCTGATTTCAGTCTACTAGAGAAACGCCGCTCTAATCAAGCGTTCAGATTTCTCCGCTGCTGAGGCGCGATCTAGATGGACGTTTTGAGAAATTAACTCAATTATGCAATTAATAAATAAAGAATTATATATATCATGTGTTGGTCCATGAGGTAATTATGAAAAACATATAACCAAGTATTTATTAATTTAAATAAGCGAAAAATGTAGGTACCGCCGGGATTTGCACCACGGATCTTGTCGATTTACGCTCAACACGCCCTACTGTTGGACCACAGTACGCACTCGCTTATTTAAATTATGATAGATCGCTGATTTCAGTCTACTAGAGAAACGCCGCTCTAATCAAGCGTTCAGATTTCTCCGCTGCTGAGGCGCGATCTAGATGGACGTTCATTTTTCGCTTATTTAAATTAATAAATACTTGGTTATATGTTTTTCATAAATTTATTAAATTTCTTGTAATTTTAAAATTATTTTTTATTTCATTCTGGTTTTTACCTTGAATTTATTTCAATCTGCAACAGCTACACTCGCCGGAACACAGGTTTTTGGCGTGTTGATTAATTAAAATAAATTTTTAATCATTTTTTAAATACATGTTAAATTTTTCTCAGGTCAAACGTAAAAAGATAATGCATACGTTTGACCTGATAAAAATTAAACATGTACCAGTATTAAAAAATAATTAAAAATTTTTTTTAATTAATCAACACGCCCAAATCCTCCTGTGTTCCGACCAGCTGTGGTAGATTGAAATAAATTCAATTTAAAATGATTTTTTGTCAAAAACAATTTGACAGGAATTCTTATAATTTTAAAGGAATGCTTTGGATAAAGAAAATAATGTGAAAAAAAAAATTAAATTTACAAAATTATAACATAAAAAATGTTTTTTTATTCTAGGAGTTAAATACAAAAAAATTACAACTCAGTTGTAATGTACACCAAAAAAAATAAATACTTTTGAAATGTATTTTCAAGATGTGTTATTTTATAAATATTAATTAATATTTTTGAAACAATATTAAAATATAAAAAGCAATTGAAATGTTATTTTCAGAACCATAGATGATGAATTGTTCAATTGTAGATGCTGAATCTTCGATTATGAATTCTGAAAAAAAGTTTGTTTTTTAATTCCATCAAAATTTGTTTATGCCAAGAGACAAATAAAAAAAAAATAAAATAAAAATTTGTTTATATTTTATTTTAACTGGTTGACGCATCTTGGTCGGCTAGGTAAAGTAAGACTGGTAAAGAGAGCCAGAAGCTATTAACCCCTTGGGTCTCTATTGTATGCGTTTCTTTTGTCTACTGGAAATAAGGAATTTTATTTGAAAGGACCCTTTTTTCACTCATGTCAATGGCCGACAGCCTAAAAAAGAATATTAAAGTTTTTTACAAAAAAAAAAAAAAAAAAAAAAATAATAATTTGTATAAACAATATATAATATTTTGATACAATTCACTTTTTGTTTATAACATTATATTTACCTTTTAATATATGAAACAGATCTTCTAAATTCCACTCGATTAGCATGTGATATAATTTTAAATAGTCTTCATTGAAGTCCTGCAAGTCAAGCACAAAATTTATTATAAATAATATATTAAAAGAAAATCATAATATATTTTTAGACGTACCTTGGTTTTTTTGCCATAATATCTACGAAATTTAAAATAAAAAACAGGACACAGAGAAAATTTTGTTAGACGTGCCATGAATAAAAAAGTATAAATATTTTTCAAAATTAAAAAAGTATATGATATGATAGAAGATATCAACACGGATTTCACAAAAAATATTCAAAGAATATATCTGGAAGAGAAAATTCGCTACTAACTCAAGCTAGTCATGCCGTCTACTAAGACAGAATGACGAGCTTGAGTTAGAATAAGCAATGGGTACGTAGGCAGGTAGAGAGGGAGTTGCCTTTTTCTTAGAAAATAAGAATTTAAAGGTTTATACTGTAAAAATGAAATGAAACCTTGTCAATTTTACAGGATTTCTTATTGAATTAGAACTCGATGGAATTTCCTGTAAAAATAAAAGGAAATTTTTTCATTTTTACGGTATGATTTTGTCAAATAGAACTTGAGGCGATTTCTTGTAAAAATAAAAGGAAAATTTGTTAATTTTATGGGAAGGTTTGTTGAAAATTTTTAAAAGGATTTCACTTTAATTTTACAAGGTCGGTTTTTTTTCAGTGTACTTATAGGCTCGATGTCAAGGCCAACTTGAATTAGTGCGTTGCTTCTCCTAGGTGGAGGATTAGCAATAGCTCTTAAAGTTTTGTTTTCAACTCTTCCAATTAAGAGCTTATTAGACATGGCAGAACAACCAAACCATAACCGACTGCCATAAGAGAGACAAGACAGAACCATCGTCTTATAAAGTTGTAACTTGGAAGGCCATAACACGCTAACTGCCGAGGTGGCCCCCCCTTAGAAGCAAGACATTTGATATGATTTTTCCAGTTCAGGCGCTTATCAAACTCAACACCAAGGGACCCAATTTAAATGCATGTTGTCAAAAAAGTAAGATGCTTCCGCCTTCTGCTAAATAAGATAGCTTCCGTTTTGCTGTTATTTATTGATAAACGCCATTGATCAAAAAATTCTTTGACACAAGCCAGGTCATCCCGAATTCTCTTAACTACACTTCCAATATTCCAGTGGGAATAAAACAGAGCAGTGACGTCAGCAAATTGATTAATAAAAAAAGAAAAAACTCTGAATAAGTAAATTAAAAATTAAGAAGCCACTAATTCAAAATTATGTTAAAGAAAAGCGATAAACTATTTCGAATGTCTTGATATATTTATAATTACAACAAAATAATTGCCCGTGACCCGTGGCTCAGAGAGAAGACACTTGCTTCTCGCGCCGGGGTCCCGGGTTCGCCTCCCGTCCCACGCGAGAAAAATTTATTTCATTTGATTTGACTACAATCATTTGAAATAAATAGGGATGGGGTCTAAATGGCCTTAGAAGCCGAAATATATGTATATATATATTTGAGATTTCGCCGATTTTAAGATGAAGAAGAAAACTTTCTACACTGACACTGGCACACATAAATAAAACAGTGAAATCTTGCTGCCTTCTTTAGCCATTTGTGTTCATTATTTGGCGCCCGGAGGCGATCAATTAAAATTGGCAATTGCAATTGCAATTGCATCAATTCTCGTTCAAGTTGTTCTGTAAACTTGCTCTGTGTAGAGTTCGCGCTCTTTATTAGTTTATTTCATTTTATGAATTAAAATTATCATTACACCATCAATTGCGTCGATTGTCTCCAAGACAGTTAATAAATCGCATCAGGGGCTTTTACGAAAAGACTGTGTGAATTAGCATGCACGCAAAATCAATAATAGAGAACTGGATAAACTCATTTCTATTTAATCTTCCAGGGTACAGTTTATAAACGAGTGAATCCTGAAAAGGAAATCAACTCCCAAGAACGCGATAAATTCTGGGAACGGGAAGAACAAGAAGAAAAATTGCGTCAAGCTGAGGAGAAGAAACGAAAGCAAGAAGAATTATTAAAATTAGAACAAGAACGAAAGCAAAGAGAGGTAAATCTTTCAATTTTTTTTTATTTAATAACTAGTCGAATAATGATTGACGAAGGCGATTTTGTAGTTAGCCGAAGCCCAGCAGCGAGAAGAGAGAATTCGAGAACGATCGCGGAGTATCACCCAAATACGAGAGGCAGAACTTCGAGCCACACAGGCCACGAATAAAGGTGAAACTTTTAATGCTGAATTAGAGGAACGGGAACTCGAAGAGATGGAACGACGAGGACGCAGCGATGAGTTGCGCCGACAAAGGAGTCAAGAAGCCCAAGCTCTCATATCTCAGAGGACAATTAATGCTCGGGCTCTATTTGAAAAGAACACTGCCGCAGGGCAAATGCATAAAGCCTCGACGCCGAGGAGGGCATCAGCTGCTGCCGTGCTGCCCACCTGGCCCCCGAACGCGGTAATTTATACTTTGCAAAGAATGATGGCGTTATTCTAAAAAATTCTTTTTTCTTAAGGGGCCAGCAAATAAAGTGAACGGCACAGAGACATCCAATGGCATGCAGAGGAACGCGATCCAAGAGAAGAGCGATAAACAGACACCATCTCCTGTCGAGACAACTCTAAATGCTACTCTATCGCCACAACAGAATGGAATCAAACAAACGCCCTCGCCGATGCCTGACGTCACTGAAGTCCACCAAAACAAACAACAACAACAACAACAACAACCTCAAACAACGAACGGTAAATTAAAAATCTGGTGTGACTGGGCGCACAGCACACATCTTTTCGACTAGAGAAAGTTGTGTACTGTGCTTGTCACACCAGATTTTTTACGTCGATCTATATTTATTTTCAGGCGATATATTAGAATTCAAGATGTAAAATTTATAAGTGTGGGAAAATATTTATATTTTGTTACCATGGCAACCATTTCACCTATCTTTTCTATGGAGTATCGTACAAGAGTAAAGTGGTTTTCAAACAATTTTGAGAGCAAAATGAGAATATACATCTTAAAGAGCATCTAAAAAATAATTGATTTTTGAATTTTAATCAAAACTGTTGCAGCAAATTTTGAGAAAATAGAAAAAAAACTGAAAAAGTACATCAGTAAAGTACTAGTACTCTTTGGCCGATTTTGTTCAAAAACTTCGTGTCACGCCCCAGGGGGTGTCTAACTTAAATATAAAATTTCAACCTCCTAGCTATTTTCGTTCTTGAGATATTCCATTCACAGACAGACCATGTCGCGAAATCCAATTTTTTGGATTCAGGGGACCTCAAAACGTGAAGATCCATCAAAATCTCGACATCGAATTTTTGACATGAATCCAATACTTTCTATATATATCATATATACATATATAGGCAACAAGCAAAGCGACTTGACCCGAGCAAACTTATCTTCGCATACCCCCAGTCGCAGAAGCCAGAACATAGAGAGAGCAAAAATTGGCTGCAGATTTTCGCTCTAACAAATTTAATTCACAAATAAGTTATTTTTTAGAGGCTCACTATTCTGAAAATTATTTGAAGCACTCTTTACTCTAGGAAAGCTATGAGAAATAGTTGCAATGTTAACAATATGTAAATATTTTTCTGTTTGTATGAATTTGCCCTCTTGGGTTCTGATTGGAAATTAAAAATACATAAAGAATTATATATATCATGTGTTGGTCCATGAGGTAATTATGAAAAACATATAACCAAGTATTTATTAATTTAAATAAGCGAAAAATGTAGGTACCGCCGGGAGTTGCACCACGGATCTTGTCGATTTACGCTCAACATGCCCTGCTGTTGGACCACAGCACGCACTCGCTTATTTAAATTATGATAGATCGCTGATTTCAGTCCACTAGAGAAACGCCGCTCAAATCAAGCGTTCAGATTTCTCCGTTACTGAGGCGCGATCTAGATGGACGTTTTGAGAAATTAACTCAATTATGCAATTAATAAATAAAGAATTATATATATCATGTGTTGGTCCATGAGGTAATTATGAAAAACATATAACCAAGTATTTATTAATTTAAATAAGCGAAAAATGTAGGTACCGCCGGGAGTTGCACCACGGATCTTGTCGATTTACGCTCAACATGCCCTACTGTTGGACCACAGCACGCACTCGCTTATTTAAATTATGAGCGGCGTTTCTCTAGTGGACTGAAATCAGCGATCTATCATAATTTAAATAAGCGAGTGCGTGCTGTGGTCCAACAGTAGGGCATGTTGAGCGTAAATCGACAAGATCCGTGGTGCAACTCCCGGCGGTACCTCCATTTTTCGCTTATTTAAATTAATAAATACTTGGTTATATGTTTTTCATTAAAAATACATTTTCCCTCCGCAAACTAGGATTAGAGAGTTGAGATAAAAAGGAACCTGGCGGATAAGGATTAGTTCATTAGCTTAAAATGAATGCAGGGGGAGGAGTTAGAGATGACGAGGTGCCAGTAGAGGGTACGGCCTGGGATTTGAAGAGGGTGTCTGCGTGCACGCCGATTTCACCTCGGGGATCCTTGCAGGAATTTCAAACAATAATAATAATATGTCTTGACACAAAACAAATTTGCTGTGTGCTTTGCTTTTATTCTCTCCTTTACTGCACTGGGAAGAAAGAATTGACTCGAGGCTCGACCTTGTCTAGGTTTCGACATTTTAAGAAAGAATTCAATTTCTCCAAGTGTTAGGGGGGAGGGGAAGAGGGGAATTGAACTCTGCTAGCCAAGCCTCCCTAAAGGCTAATATTGTATTTGACAAAATTTTATTTTATTTTTTAGATCGTTCCTTGGATTTCGTCCCCGAAGAGACACAAGAAGCCACCAATTGGGAACGTAGGTATCATAGAATGAGCAAAGTGGAGATGGGAGCCAAAGTAGAATGGATGAGCATTTCTAGGGAGGGGAAAGAAAGAAAGTTTCGCCTCATCCTTATTTATTTAAACTCGGGTTTGTTTTAATAAATGCGCTGAGATGAATGTCCTGGGGGATTTTATCCCTGCTTTGGCTGCCCTCTCAATCCACACACACAGCTTCCTGCATCTCTCAAGCAACTCGTTTATTTTTTGTTTTTAAGAGAAGCGAATTGTTATAAATAGATATTTTATTACTAGAATCTAAAAAAGAAGCAATAAAAAGTTTGGGGGGTGCAAAAAACCAGCACAGAGCGAGTCGGGCCCGAGAGAAGGCTTCTCGTGCCTGGGGTCCCCGATTCCTTTCCCGTTCCAAGCGAGAAAATTTATTTCAATTGAATTGGCTACCAAACCAATCATCTGATGGGGTCTAAATGGCCTTAGATGCCGAAAAAGACCTTAAAACAAAATAAAAAAAGAGGGGCTTGGGAAAATGATAATTTGTTTGTTTTGCAGCAAGTCGAGTGGCCTCGAGGATGCGGATGCAGACGCAGATGCGGCTGTCTATCAAAGTGAGGGTGATGCTCCAGGCCCGAGCTCTCTACGATTATCAAGCTGGTGATTTTCTCTTGATTGCAGGATGCAAATTTGCAAGTTTGATTTTGGATTTATTTGTTTCCAGCTGATTCAGATGAATTGACTTTCGACCCGGGCGATGTGATCACGCACATTGAGCAAATCGACGAGGGCTGGTGGCAGGGCTTAGGGCCAGACGGCACCTTTGGCCTCTTCCCTGCCAACTATGTCGAATTGATCCAATAAATGGTCGTCGTCGTCGTCGTCCCTTCTCTCGCCCGTTCTTCCTACTCACACTCCAGTATTTCTCATATTCTTTGGATGTAGAGGAAACAACAAAAACAGAAACAGATATGTGCACGATTTCTCTCTTTATATTTGCATTCAATAGGAGGCGATCCCTCTTCTCCGTGGGTCGTTTGTCGTTTCTCACAATCGCCGTCGCTCAATTTATTGAGAAATCAACATCCATTTAAGAAAAAAAAATCTATTTTTTAGATTAGCCAACCAAGTAAGCGTTTCTGGGCGTCTCTTATTTATAATTTGAATCGAATTCTAATGGAGATGGAATTATTATTTATTATTTCAAAACTAAACTCAAGACGTCAAACGCCCCGCCCCCCTCAGCACAAAAATACAAAATTATATTTCCCCTTGGCCTGCGAGTTGACGTCTTAAGTTCTTTATTAATAGAGAGCGCAAAAGAAGTGGAGGCAGAAAAGATAAATCTCGGACATTATCGTTCACTGATTGTGCAATTAGCTGTTTTGTTTTTGGCATCTAAGGCCATTTAGACTCGATTTGCTAAAATAAATAAATAAAAATTTGCGCTGTCTATTAAAAGTAGAATTTTAATGATTTATTTTAAATATATGAACGCAAAGAAAAGAAAAAGGATTTGTAAATTATATATCATTAATTAAAAAGCAGTTTGCAAATTGTTCTTCTTAAATAGAGCACAAAAATATTTAGAAAAAATCTCTCTACTGATATATTAGTGTAAGGAAAAAATTAGAATTTTGCAGAGAGGAAATTCCAAATTGTTTGAAAACAAAAATTTTCGAATTAATAAATGAAATAAAGGATATTTTGTCTGAAAATGTAATATTAAATATTACCCCTAGCAATAATGAAGACGAAGTTTTCTCGAGTCAAATCGCTCTGGATGTTGAGATTCAGGGACGTTTCAGCTCCCATGTGTTGTTTCCTGGTCTCAGAGGGTTTGCTTTTGCCGTTTTGTTTGCCGAGTGAATTTCAGCAAGCAACCGCGACTTACGTAACCCAAGAAAACTTATCTTGCCTTCCAGGGCGTTTATATATATATATAAAGGGGAAGTTACAAACAGAAGAGAAATGTCGGCAACTCAGGGCCTTGCATGATAGAGCATTCAAAAATAGGCCAAAGCGATAAAGCGATAATAGAGTAGGAAATAGGGAGTCGGGAAACAATGGGTAATGGGTCCGCCACTATCGGCCAAAATGGACTCAATGCTCTTTTAATACTGTAGTTTCCGCCATTTCTTCTGTGGCACTCCTCTATACAAATATATAAATAAAAGCAAGCAATTCATTTTATTCCAAATCATTTTTGAGCATATAAGATGCATTCAATTTGTTTGCAAACTCTCGCTGATTGAGTCTCTTCAATTCAAGTTGTCGTGTGCCAAATGAACAATCGCAGTAGTGGGGG